>CAAKHD010003502.1:76133-106977 GCA_901007705.1 Fistularia tabacaria | reverse complement strand
ACATGAAGTTAAATATAACTAACCCAGCAGTGACTTAAACATATCTATATTTATATAGTAATTTTTTGTGTGTGTGTGTGTGTGTGTGTGTGTGTGTGTGTGTGTGTGTGTGTGTGTGTGTGTGTGTGTGTGTGTGTGTGTGTGTGTGTGTGTGTGTGTGATGGTGACAACCTCAAAGCAAATACATTAATTTATCAATTTCTGCCTTTCTATAATGGTGACTGTATCATGGTCCTGCCGAGAAACATTGAAATCAAACTGTTGTTTGCCAAATTGCACAGTATCCGTCCAAGCATACCTGGGATTCCAGTCACAGCCCAACATTAGTGTTATTCAAAGGCTGCCCCCCTCAGTCTGTTCTCTTTCTCATGTGTTTTTTGTCAGTGATGAATGTTGTGTTGGGGACGTCACTTTGCAAAGGTAAAGGTAAAGTGATGTTTGGTGTTCTTGTCATCTGTAATAGACCTTTGATTAAAACCTTGAACGGGGGGGCAGAAATGGAAAGGAAAACACGCAACAAATTCACTTTATCTTTTATTTTTTGAAGCTTCACCCATTAACTACCAACAAGGTAATCATCTGCGATTAGACAGCAAACATGTTGTGTTAGTACTGTTTGCAACAAATATGCTTGTGTGTGGGGTTGGAGACAGACAGACAGAGAGAGAGCAAATTAATTTATCAAATTAAATAGGAAATAAACCCAGGTGTTTTAGGACACTCACCTACCTAATGAGAGTATCATATAAATAATGCATTTTTGTATAACAAGCTTTTCTGTTATGCATTTTTTCAGCTATTCCAGTTTTAGTCAGAACTATCTAAATAGCTAGGATCAGGGGATTTGAATGCTGTTTAAACTTTCGTTCTTTTAGGTGTGTTAGAGGACTTTGCACAATCTCTGAATTACTTTATTTATTTTTCTCTTAAATACTATGCAAGAAAAAAAGTGTTTAAATTTCAGTCTGAAGTTTCTGACACACTCTAGTGGTTTGTGATTCCTATTTATGTGCAAATTAAACAAAGAAGACAGCATAAATTATTCAACCACCTGACATTGTTGAAATGCTTGTGGTTTTGAGGTTGTGGTTCAGAGGTAGCTGAAAATGTACATTGTAAACAACAATTACCTGAAAGAAGTTTGTACTGTATGCTGAAAGTGAGGGTATATATTAACCCACTGGCAAAGCACAAGTACACTTTAGAAACAGGGTGAACTTCAGGTATCGTGCACAAACTCAACACACTAAACAAACTGTTACTGGCAGATGTACAGTTTGACTGCATTTTGTGGGTTATGTAGATCTTTACGGAGTGAGAGATCGTGGTGTTGTCACAACCATGCCATGCCAGCAAGCTGTCAATTACTCATCCTGTCAAAGCTGAGGTGTGATAACTGTCTTCTCATTTTAAAATGTGAAACTGGTGCCAGTTCACAACTAATTTAGAAAAAAGACAGGTGTTACTGAAATGTATCCATTTAATTTCATGCACAAGTGATTCTATTAACAATGTTGTCTCTTGCAAAGCAGCTCCCAATGTAAATATCCATTATCTTGTTTAGTGTCACATTAATTTATATACCCTGCAATAGCCACAGAGGACCAGCACTCCGTAACTGGAAATGAAAGATAACTGACCTCACCAAGACTTTACCAACTTCACTGTCTGCCAAGTACTCTGCTGCAAGCTGACAGAGTAATAACATTGATGCATAATTCCTTTGATTCTTGGCGTTATGTATAAATGTGAAATGTACGGTGAAAGTTGTGTGGATGCAACACAATTTCTTGTCACCAGTGTTTTCATGACTCCCTCTAAACCCAATGCACTGAAGCTCTAACTGTTGATGAGGCATGGGATGGAATAAAATATATCTTAATATTTAACAAGAACATGATCATTGATCTGAATTTTTAAATGCCTCTTGATGCTGGTTGTTAAAAATAAATAAATACATTAAACAATTTCCACTTTCTCTAACTCTTATTCAACAAATCACAAAAGGAAGTTCTCCAGATCACGGATGAAGAAATAGACCTAAAGATCAATTGTGGTAATTTAAAAAACAATAAGAGAGCAAACAGTCATTGCCTCTGCCCCCACTCCAGTTTCAACATGCTTGAAAGGACAAAGATTGCGTTTGTTGCTTTTGAACACTTTAATGATTTTTCTGCCACCGATTCAACTCACTGTTTTGAGGAGGAAAAAAAATATGGCTTCACTCACTGTGACGACTTTCCACAAAGAAGCTTGTATGATTTCGTATTTATGGCTGCTGTTTGCTTGAACTGATCCAACACAACATCCTTGAATCTTTTCATGACATCTTGCACATGTTTTTTTGGCCAAACAAAATAACATGGCAGACAATATTTGAGACAAGTGAGAGGGGACATGCATTTTCACATTGGAGTTGTCGTGGTATTGTTAAAACACACCATTTGTAGGCTTTTTCATTGTACGGTAACGTTATTGGGAAAATACCATCAACCAACAGGGACAGGAAATGCTGAAGTTTTCTGTAGATTATACACGTTATTTTAATGGGAATCATTGCATCACAGCAATTATAGAATCGTGAGTATCCAGTAATGGTATCCCTCTAAGAGCATGACTGTGATTTGCGATGAAAGGTTAGGAGAAGAAGTTTTCAGTTCTTGTCTTTGACCCAAATTATATTAAAATACAAGCATGGTATCAGCTCAAAGCAGCCTGTACTGTATGTGGCTTTTTTATGCTGAAGGGCGGTGTCTTCTAAATGTTGACTTTAAGCATTTATATTAGAAAAACTCAGCCTTTCTCAAATACTTGAAGTTTTCGACTGCATGGAATGACCTCTTTTATGAAAATAGTATATTCTCTATTGAAGTTATTTCAAAAACCTGTCATGATATACATTAATTAAATAAGAAGCAGTGGCAGTCATGCTCTCATCCAAACTGTTTGTGTTTGTAGTCAATTTACATTATCTAAAAAGAATACAAATAGGCTTGAATGTGCCTTGATGGATGTATACAGTAATTCCAGTTAACAGCTGTGATAGACAGTGAAAGTATTCTCTGTGATTTTGTTTTTAATGGTGGATTAGATGTCAAGGTCTTTTTTTTTTTTTTTCCCAGATAATGGGGGCGGAGGGAAGTGAAATATTCTAATAACCAAGTTGACACTTACAAGACTTGGACACGTTCATAGAATACATTAAAAATAATCAGTGCTTGTCATTGCTAGGATTTAACCTTCTTGGAGTAATGGGCTGTTGTATGTCAAGGAAACAAGATTCAGGATATGTCATGTCTACACAAAGTTTATGTTACTGTGCTTTAAGAAGACTGTCTACGTAATGTTTTCCTGTGAGATGATGTTTGTAATGGAGCTGTGAGGCCCCTGGCACAGGCCTACAGGCTTTTGATTCAATGACAATAGCCAAAATGAACCGAGACCGGATTACACCAGCCCTGCATTCCTTTCCAAACCTGTTTCACATCACACGCTCGAACACATACACACAAATCCTGCACACACTGAAGGACAAATCACTAAAACAAGCCAATACACGTCTGCAGATGCTCAAAGTGGAAAGGGCAGACTTACCAACTATAAATAATGTCTGTGTGTGTGAATTTGTGGTGTCAGAAAATCGTTTAATGGAAAATTCAAATGTTATCCATCAATCATTGACGTCAGCATTATGTCAAAGAAAATTAAAGATGTTTCAGTGTCATAACTTAATAGTTTTTGAATAAGACAGTGACCTAATACGATTTCTGTTATATCCTGCATTTGCACAGTTCAAGTGTGCCCGAGGTCTGTTGTGCTTTCTTGTGTGGTTGCTGTCTACCAGGTACAAGTGAGTTTTAACTCAGTCAGCAAATACTGTGAAAGTCCATCAGCAAGTGCATTTTCTGTGGAAGGTAAAAGCAGTCGCAAGACACAAGTAGTGGGTTTACTATCAGTCTTGTGCACATCTTCAGCTAAGGAAACAATTTAAAACTTAAAAGGAGAAATGCAAACATGTTAAATTCTTTGCAAAGTAAAAATGTTTTGTAATTTCAAGAAAGTGAAGAAATTGTTGCATCAATAAAGCTAAATTTGATTAACTGCAATACAAATGGATTCAGCAGTAACATGATATACAGAAACTGCTACACCTCTGCTTCTCCTCTGAAAATTGGAGGCAAAAAATATTGTAGAAATAGCAAGAGTTAATTCCTTTTTTTTCCAATTAATTTAAGAAACTACAAACTGAAGAAACACTGCCATGTCATGTATTATAATTTCGTCACCTGCAGGTGTGGCACCTGGCACATGTTTGTGCCAAATAACGCACATAATATCACAGTGAGCCAACAGTGCATAGCTTTATCTGATGTATTTATGTATAAGCTGTCATTTCCTTCTGCAGCTTTCCTCACAATTCTGTTTAAACGCATCAATGGAGACCATAGAAATGTCCCCATCCTGCAGATTGTTTTGCACTGAAACTGTACAAAACACCAAAGTAGCTGTTGGATTTAATTACATCAGTAATACATAAATATTTACCTCCAAATTTCCCACAATAAACACATCCTGCATTTGACTCAGCCTTTATAAAATACATGCGCAGCATTATATGGTTAAAAGATACTGACTGGACACACAAGACAGGGAAAGATATTACATGGTACTTGGGTGAAAAGTAAAAGTGTTTTTATGAAGGCCTTTTTATTGTCAGTACTTAATGGAACATTTTGTTGATAAGGTGCCATAAACTCTGCAGGCCACCTTGCTACGCATTACTTTATCAGATATGTTCCTTCCCATTCATTTTAACCTCTGGTTGCCTTTATATGACGTCTTTCTTTTATTTGTCTCTTGTTAATTTCTTTCTTTCTGTATATTCATTGTCCCACTAAGTGTTTCTGGGTGCCTGCTTTATCTGACACATCAGCTGTTAGGTTATGAGGATTTCGTGGCAATCAATGTTCTTGTTCTTTGTTTTGTTTTGGATAATCTGTTTTGTCGGGGTTTGGTGCGTCCTCTGCACTGGTACTCAGATTTATGTCAAGAAGCTACGATGACCTTGAGTCGGTTTTTAAAAACACATTTGCTCTCAGTCACACTGTCTGTGTTCCATGACACCCCAGCTAGCTTGTAATCTTTACTTATTTTCATAGCACAACACACAACAGACTGCATTCCACCTCGTGGTGAAAACAGGGTCTACCCTCTTATCTATATACTAATCCTTGCCTCAACGGTCTATGCAGAACATTTCAAGAGATAAAGCTGTAGATATGACAAATGTCAAATCACTGAAAATCATTTGTCAGTGCCAAGGAGACAGTTGATAAATATGTCATGACCCCAGGATTCCATTAGCCGCAATGTGCATTTTTTTCCGTCCTACAGACAACCAATTGGGTTTAAATTCCAGTTTTTCCTGTTGGACTGTTTGGACTTGGTTTATAACTGCTAAGCATTTGTACCAGATATTTAAGGTGTTAAAAAAGACCCTATGAGGATTATGCGCTTGGAATCTGCGTTGAGAATTGGCTGTATGTCCAATGATGGCTCTGAGAGAGAAGAGTGAGGAGAGCAGAAGAGAGATGAAGCTTGCCAAAAATATTCTGGCAACTGTCATCTGTTGAAAATTGATTAGGTTTTTCCAGAAAGGTGTTAGATTTGACAATAGAAAGCATGTAGGAGGAACTACTGCTCGCCTAATCCATGACAATCTGGCTGGAAAAATTCAGAGCACTGGTTAGTCAAACCAGTTTGAACATCTTTTAACACCATTACATTTCTTATGCTGCACTTCTGTAAGCCCCACTGGTCATATTTAGAAAAAACGGAGGGGAGGTGGAGGTATTTTTTTTCATCAATTTTTCTATTTATCCTTGATTTCTAGCACAGGCACATGTAACCACTTCTTCTGTTGTCTGTTTTGATACTGTGTTCTTCAGTATTTACTTTTTATTGGGTTCCTTTAACTTACAGTGTGTTTTGGAATTTCTCAGCTCAGTGTCATTCAGTACATGAAATAGAGGAAGAGATCACTTTATTTTATCATATTCACATATACATTCACCATAGCATAAGAAAAATCTGTCATATACTTCAAACCCATTGCGGATCACCCACGAGCACCGGGCTGCCACTTCTCAGCGACTGGGGAGCAGTTTGGGGATTCACTGTTTTGCTCAACAATAATTCGACAACCTAGGAGATCCAACCAGGAACTATCAGTTTCAGCTCCGCTCTTACCAGCAGAGCCATGCCTCCCGTAAAATCGGTCATTTGTCGTGTCATATAATGTCACATAGTGTCATATCATAGTGCCAGGAGTGGGGTTTGAACCCTCAAGGACCCATGCCCATTGTCTCTAAAGTCAAACACCTTGAACTCTCAGCCATCCTGGCAGTTTTATTCTCAGCCATCAATGCTGTGATGTAAAATGGGATAAATTTCATGTTCGTTTTTTGCTTGTTGTTTATTTGTCTGTCATCATTCTGCTCTAAACTGATTTGAAAATCAGTATGGACAGATGTCATCGGTGGAGCAGAGATGTGCGTCTTAGACGTGTAGAGGTAACTTGAAGAATCAGAATTATTGACTGGACTTGTAAAATTGAGCCTTGGATGCTCTGTTGAAGCAGCAGCAACTCCAGCCAGTGGGGTGGGAGACACAAGTCTCTGTGACAAACCTCTTTTTTTCTTTTTTTTTTTATCTTTTTGTATAAAATATGAAAAAAATTGGCAAATTTGACAGAAATTCTATCATCCCCGAATGCAAGCAGTGGGCCGGTGTTTATATCCAAAGAATGGAATCTTGCCAAGTACTGTTTCATTTTTTACAACTTTTTTTTTTTAATCACAGCACTCAGACTTTTGTGTCTGTTTTATTTAATTTATTCATCGGTATAAATTTTAAAATGTGTTTTTGAATGACACACTTGACAGACTGTTAATAAAGTATGAAGAAAGTTCTACTTTTTTGAGTTTCTGGAATAGTTTTTACAACACTGTTGAATTGTCAAATTCTTGATATATGTGCCAACACGAGTATAAAGCAATGCTTTTATGATTATTGTCAAATGAAAAAGATTTAAGGCTTACTAACTTTAATCCAGATACATTTACAAAGAATGTATTACACAGAGCAGGCCTATATTCAAATGAACATGATTTCAAATAAATTCCATTTTATTAAAAACCTCTTTCGAGGTAAACTATAAAAAGTTTCTTTCCCCGCTACTGAATTAGAATATTCACCCATGCGGCCTTTCTTGTCAGTCCACTCTTTCCTCCCATTTTCTGAGATTGTAATGTTGGAAATTGCCTTCATAAATTTGCCGATGAGGATAAGAGATGCATTGTCCTTCAAGAAAAATACAACATATGTTGGTGATACACCAGTTGGTTTAAAATTACATCTGTATTTCTAAATAGATAATAAATACAACTTAATACCTAAACAGCCATCTGCAGTGGCAGAAGTAGATCTGCCTTCCCTGTCAAGCAGGACATCCAGCCATAATTGACCAGATTTTGAATACATTTGTAATTTAGAAAGAAACGTGGAAGTGAGGTTGGCTTTGTCTTTTTATGAATTTTTGAAACATTTACTTCTTCAATTTCTGACTTGCCAATAAATAATGGTAGTTAGCCATTCATTATCTATATCACTCATCCTGCAGGCACAGTTAGAGGAGGCTGGAGCCTATCCCAGGCGGAGTACACCTGACGATAATCTGGCCTTTTTAGGGTCTCCAATTAACTTACTGCATGTTTTAGACTTGAGGAGGAAATTGGAGAACCCCTGGGAGAACATTGAGACTCCAGAGAGGACAGAGCACAGAGAGGCCTCCTGTTGGAATCTAACCACAGACCTTCTTTCTTCTCAAGTTACTGATGAGGCATAGTGTTTACCACTCCATCACACACGCTTGCCATCGTCATAATTTTATTTATTTTTATTTTTTTTTCAACTTTATGTGCATTTTTCAGTTATGCAGTTAGTTTCGCAATCTGTTGGTCCACATGCATGGTGATCATAGTTGCAGAGTTTTGATAATAATTGTTTAGACCTGTGCAGATTTTACTTTGAAAAAAGCAGATCGTTGAACTGAACCTAGCTCTTGCTTTATCTCAAACTCTTCCAAATAAGGTAAAGGAATTTTCTGCAAAGGGCTCAAATTCGTGGATGGAGATTAAAAATGTTTGATTTCTCCATTAGAACAGAAGCCATAAACATTAATTATAAAACTGAAGTGCAATTTCAGGTTGCTTTTTTTGATACCACTAGTTTTAGCTGCTTGATTGCTTCTTCAAATTTTGCATATTCATGAGGTTAATGGTGAGTGTCAGATTTAATTAGTAGTTCCTGGTGTTTTCAAGGTTGTTCCTTTGCATATCAATATTGTATTTTTAAAACTTATTTTTTTTGCAACTTAGGTAATCAATGGGTGACTTATTTTTCATAATACGGTTTGCTAAACCCACATTGAATTAGCAATACGTATACATTTTGTGTGAAGATTCATGTTAGTGAAGATGTTTTGCATATATGTGTTTGGTCGAGTCATGGTTGCTGATATCTTCCCAAGATAACCTCAGGTTACCTTTGTACTTCCTATCAGGAGTCAAGCTCTTATCACATTGGTTTGTATGATTCCAGAGTTTGACACTTCCTTTTGAAAAGAGCAATGGTTATAGGTGAAGTGAAATAATATGGTATCTTCAAAGTAGGATTAAATAAAAAATCCTGCATGTTAATACATGTCATACTTCACGAGCCAAGATGACTCATCCTAGCTGCATGGGTTGTTATCCTTCAGCCCAATCATGCATATGAATATGCCAGATGATGGTGTTAATCTCTGTGGCCCCTCTACTGATTTGATGTCACTGTCACTTCTGATATGCTTCTCAACTGCTCAGCGACTGTGAAGCCATCTCCAAAAATGCTTTCAGACGTAATTTTCTTTTTTTAAGTGTGCGGCATTTGCAGATGGTGAATTTGACATGGCTTGTGATCAGAATTTTATCCACTGTGGTTTCTACTTAGAGAGCAATATCTAGCAGTGTACAGCCAAATATAGAGTAAAAGTGCTGTGCAAACTCACTGTGTTTGGCTTACAAGGTAAAGGCAGCATCTGTCTGCTGGCAGAATTAAGTAGAATATATAGGTGGCCCCCAGCCAAACCAGGTACATTAAGGGAATTTATCTGTTACCTGTTTGATTTCATGTACTTTTATAGGGAGGCTTCAAAATCCAGCTCCAGATAACTGAAAACAAGCGCACTTGAAAAGATAGCATTTAACCCTAGCATTCATGTTTATTTTGTTTAAAATGTAACTGGATTAAATCATCCACCACCAGCTTTTTACAATTTCCTATTCCTATCACTAGACTGTGGACAATTTATGTCCTTATAATCAATTTCAAGTGTATCTTGATTTGATAAAAATTCAATCGGTACTGTATGGCGCAAAGCCAGACACCAAGACAAAATTTGAAGTGAGTCAGTTGGCAGAGAATAGGGGCCGAGCTCATCTTTTAGTCAATGGAGATGGTTAGTAGACAAGACCATGTTATGTTGGAGCCGGTGCATCAACAAAGCATTTAAGTGTTGTGGATGAGAGTGATGAGGAAAATTGTGAGGTACAAAACAGAGATCTTGAGCAAACATTGTGCAACATGTGGATCTTAAAATAGCAATAACACTGGCCATTCCAAGCACTGTGTTTGGATTGCAGTCTAAGCAGAAGAAAGTCAGGTAGTTAACTATAAACCCCCAAACTATAATTTTTATTGAGTCAGCAGGGAAAGGGTAGGGTCCCACCAGGAACACAGGGATACAAAATCTGCAACAGCCTTGGACATGCTGGGATGTATTTAGAGTTGATGCTCTTTTACAGCTCTTTTCATCAGGTCTATATTCCGGCTTTAACCATTTAAAAGGTTGGTCAGTGGAGTGAGGATGACTTTTTCCTTTTCTGTATTTGTACCTGATTAACACAGTGAGAATGAACGATGCTAGACAAATCTTAAAATACCAGTGCTGGTCATTTACAAATGAGTCAACTATGAATTTGTCCCCAACTCCTCTCTGCAGCACCCAGTATACCAAGCACTTATATTGCAAGTAGACACAGATTTAGTGATTTATATCATTTGACTCAGCATTGTCAGCCTCAAAATGTCTGCTAACACTGGCTCTAATAACAACAGCATGAATCTGCTGAAACATCCTACACCCACAAAGACTACTGGTCAACAACACAGACTGCCAAATGTCTGTGGGACTTTTTTGCACGTGGCGCCAAGGCTCATAGCAGAGCTAGTGGTATAACAAAGCCAGTATGGAAACAATGCTAGAAAACAATGACAGGCAAGAGTGGAATAAAGTGAAGAGAGCAAGACTTCTTTGAGCAGTAATAAACAATGCAACAAGCTCGCCTAAGAGCAAGCCGGCCAGCAAACTAGAATCATGCACAGTTGATAAATTGTACATACGTACTGTGTCAAAATACCATCATGTTTCATTGACATTTAAATTGCAGGAGAGGAATCAGAGATAATTGGAGTACGTAGGTGCTATACGAAGTAACCTGAAGCTACTGTAATATGGTTTCTGAAAATCCAGTAATGAAGGCATATTTCTTCCCCAAATTAACCGACACGACACTTGAACCCGAAAATATTGAACGTCTGGAAAATAGTCTTATAGACTTATAGACTCAATATTTATTTTAATTTTCTGCTCCGGCTAGCCTACAGGAAATGTATGCTGAATGAGTTGAAAGAGGTCTCAAATGAACTAGGTTATGAAGCCATCTGAATTTACTTTCTACCAAAATATCATTGTTTCTGATACAAGACTGCCCACTGTGAAAGGAGGATGAGAATTAGATTATAGAGCAATTAAAAACAAGCAATGTGAGGAGATTGTTCAAGCTATTGAACTGATCAAGAGTGCCCTCATTCCCATGAATAGATTAAAACTACAAAAAAAAATGAAATTAAAAGAATTGAAAAAGATCTGACAACTGGTCCTCAAGGGTAGCCAAGAAGCATTTTTAAATTATGCTATTCACCCAATAGACTCAGTCTGCCTATCTGCCCCTCTTCCACTGCCTCAGATAGAGGCTGCACTTGTACTTCTGATGCCTCAGTCGAAGACAGCCGACCCAATGGAAGAAAATGCTGATTGGTCAGATTTTGCATTGGTTCTTGATTTGAATAAGAAATAATTGCAAAATAATATTAGTGCTTTAGGTAGCCTGAACATATGCATTACATGGAAAACCCTATGTTGTGTCATCTGAAATTATAATACATGATATAGATAAAATCTAAAAAAGTAACACTGAATATGTTGTCTTTGCCTTACTTCAGCTTTAAGAAAATTAATATTCAGGTGTAAATGGGCAGCAACGCTTGTCAGTTGACAATCAAAACAGTTGACCCTAAAATCAGCCAGCGGGGGGGCTCGATACCACTTGAATTAAAATAATTGATGACAAAGCTAAGCAAAGGTTTATTTCTTCAAAGTAACTCGCTCCTTTGTGCTGTAATTTCATAATACTGTCGTCACTCTATGTGGTTTTGTCAAATTGTTGGAGTATTAAACTTGCTCTGGTCTAGCCACTGAACACTGGGAACTGACTGAAGATTTTGTTTGATATTCCTTCCATTGATGTCTTTGATTCCTTGTGTGTGTTTGTGCATGTGTGATATGATTCTTTAAAAGCTGTACCCTTCTACATGCAAACCTATATTTTCACTATTATTAAATAATTACTTGATATTTGATGCTTTGAGGGACTTCCATTTTTCATCCATGTTGCTTTTTAGGTGCAGTCACATCCCCTTACCCTTTAATTAAAACATGAAAAAAATAATAGTAAATTTACTCCAAGCCCAGACTGCCAACCCCGGACATCTTTTGGGGAGGGTGGGCAGTGATCATCTCCTATTTAAATATGAAAACAAAAATAAATGAACAAGTATGTTTAAAAAAACATTTAAAGCCTTTTTTCTCTATTGTGTTTCATTGTTAGTATTTTAGTTCTTCCTATGATTTTATATATCTGAGTTCCTACTGAGCCTCTCCGTCTTCAGCAAAAGCTCAGAAAGAAAACAAAATTAACCAGCTAAAGAACCCTTGTCTACTTTCCTTTTTTTTTTTTTGAAAAAAGAAAAGAAAAAGTTTGCAATTTTAAAGACAGCAATTACAATTTCTATATATCTAAGCACTATGATATTTGTGATTTGTTTTGAAGCAATTTCATGGAACAGAAACTGAAGTCATTATAATTCCTTCGGCTGAGAAGAAAAGGGGACTCGCTCTCTCTTTTTGTTCGATTCACAGAGCTCACACAGAGTGTTATGTTTTAGTATACTATTAAATCGAAAAAACCTCAGTGACCACAGGAAAAAATGACGACCGTGCAACTAAAGATCATGGGCTTCTACAAAAAGAAGATAGAACAAATGATTTGGGTCCAGATTCTGTTTGATATGCACACATGACCTTAGGTCTGACTCTGACAACATTTTTCAAGTTATTTTGGTCAAATCTGAGACCTGGGTAGCACTAACAACAAAGACTACTCCTGCAGACATGCAGGATCTTCACCTCCTCAAAGAATTGAATAAAGCTGTTTGGCCCATGGAGAGCCGAATGATTTACCCCTGATAGATGCATGTTACGGTTGAAGCGTCGTTCTGAACTAGACGGTTCCATATTTCATGTTTTTGATGCGCAGGCCCTGGCGCCATAGCACCCTGTTTAGATCCAGGAAACACATGAATCACCCAGGGGAGTTTAGGTCGAGGGGCACAGATCCTTTGAACCTTCGTGTCTGATAATAATCGATCCTAAAGCCTTCCCGGAGGCCTCACCGTGCGTGACAATTCTACAGCCATCTACAGTATGTGTACTGTCGAGTCTTTACAAATACTGCAAAAAGAATGAGGAAATTAAATCAGGTAATATTCCCTCTTTTCTCTCTCTAAAACGGATATCATCAATTCAATCTATCTATACTTACAATGCACCTGCACCTGTTTAGTATATATTCTAACCATGACTTGAAAAAGTAAGAGGTAAGCTTGATTGTTACAGATGCTACTTTTTCCGTAGATCTTTTAATATCATCCACAGTAATGCCAGGCTAGGGGGATAAATTTGGCTTTATCCAGTTGTGTTTACATTCATGTCAAACCTACTCATCCTTGCTTGGATTCTATTTAAGAATGCCTTATCAAAAGCAGGTGGACTACAGGTTCCTGAAAAGAAATCTATGAAATCATCCTCCTGTTTTTTCAGATAGCCCACTGTTTAATTCTCCATGCTGCCATTATGTAATGCTATTGCAATTGGAATTTTCTTCACTCTCTTCGAATCAAATGTATTTTTTGTTGAGGTTTATTACTTTGAAGTCAGTTCAGCTGTAATGCTTGTCCTCCTGGGAACTGTGCTGTAAAAATCTGTATATTCCAATGAAGATTAAGCTGAGTTTCCTTAACATTACTAAATCCTAAAGCCCACACATTTCAGATTTTCCTTACCTGCTTGCCTTTCATTATTCTAATGTGTTACCTGCTTTTTATACCTATTGGAAATAAAGGAACTGGCACTATCTTGGCTGCACCACTCTAGTACTGACTTTAGAAAAAAAAAACTATCTTTATGGTAATACTAAATTTAAGCATTAAAAATCAATGGTCAGGTAATGACGTGTCCTTGACCATGTCCTCTCAGTCACATTGTCATACTCAAATGGTTGCAGTACAGGATTACAATCCATATCATTTTGCAGCAACTCTATTTTTTTTCTTTCAGTTCCTCTCCATTGTCATGAAGACAATCCTATCAAGTAGTTCACACCGCAGGCAAGATTTTTTTTTTGAGCCTGGTTGACTCAGTTTTTCTTCACTACAGAATCCAGCTGCTTTTCTATTTTTATTTTAAAAATTCTGGTTTCTACATCTATGGTTTCTGTCTTTACCTGGCCAACTGAGCTACTTTTTCACTGTCTCAACCATTCTGTTCACACTCTTTGTTTTTCAATATTATCCATCTTTATTTAGATTGTCCTCCCTCAGCCACATATTTGTTTCTTTGTCTTGTCTCGCACCTGGACGTGTTATTCACTACGGTTGCTGTTGATCAAGCCGCCCTAATGTTTGCTCAGTGATTTAGACCGCTTTATGTCATAAATGCTGATCTGAAAGGATCAGACTTGAGGCCTTGCTTCCTTATTGTTGCAGTAGACATTTTCACTACATCTAGCTAAAAATATGCACCATTAGTTTTTTGGTTTGTTTTTTTACACACAAAATTAGTAAAAAAAAAAAAATTTCAGAGCAGATAAAGCATCAACTAACATCTGTTATATGTTGGAGATGGGTTGAGGCTCGAAACCACTTCTTTAAAGGTCGGCTACAAGGTGGGTTTTCAAGGCTGGGAAGTGCAGAGGTGTTGAATTCACTTGACTAAATGTGTGATAGATGTTGACTTTGACAATGCACTCCAAAGGCAAGTGCACGGTAGGCTTTGTGATTGAATTGGTACATACAGTACATTATGTTGTATTTCTTCGTACTTGCTACTCAACAAGCATGAGTGCTGAGGTGGGATGCCGCATTTACATTCCCCTGACATAAACTGTCAGTCAACTGAACTTGACTGCTGTAGCACAATCGAGGTTACACAGATTCCAATAATACCACCCACTCACAAATGCACAGTAGGCGCGCGCGCACACACACACACACACACACACACACACACAAACATGCACACACTGTGTCAGATTTATTTCTATCTAGATAAGCAGGACATTCCCCCTATAATGCAATTCCTGTCACAGAGCCTGTAGAGCAAATGAAAATCAATAGCTGATGAAAAAGCTGTTTATACCCATTTACTTGGTCTATCCCTCAAGCTGAATAGTGATGGCGTCTTTGATTTCCTCATCTCTGTTTGAAGTTTTCTCGAGGAATTTGTTTTGCTCTTAGTTGTCTAAGTTGGGCTCTTCCTGAGTAAGGCTCAGTGACGAAAGCAGAGGATACATAGGTTCAGGGATCAGGGTTATTGTGATTACATGCTCTGTATCTAATTGTCTGGAGGACTGTGATGTTTTTGCTCTTCCTGTTCCCAAACACATGGGTGAAAGGATATTTTCAGTTTACAGTGGCCTTGGAATACCCCAATTCCATTGAATAGGAGTGTGAAACTGTAACCAAACTTGGAAACTATTTAGGGGGCCAACTTTGAAAGTACTTCAAAAGCAAGACCCTACAGCCTCCAAAGGTTCAGAATGATGCAAGTACAATCAAAGTGGCTCAGTTGCTTGGTTTGCTGGTACCCAGCACATGCTAAAGGTGGAGATGGTGGATAATTTCAAAGGCAGCCACAAATTGGCCAGATCGGGTTAACTAGAAATAGTGTACCAAATATTTCTTTCCGTCAGCAGTCTAACATGGGAAGTGGGAGTCAATGTACAGCACACGTAGAAATTGTTTAAGCCTCTTCACTCTTTTTTTTTTTCAAGTTGATATGAGCAGTATCTATGTTTGGGAACCTTCATTGGGGCCAGTGACACAAACACACATTGTTGCATGATATTTGTAAACTAAGAGTGTTTTCAGTAACAAACCAAATAGTTTTCAGTTGCATTTTTTTCCTCAAGTTATGGCATGGAACAAAGAGTCATACAACAATTGGGTATCTCAGTTGACTCCTTAACGGGGGTCAATGAACAGTTCAAGAGGCGGAAGCACTATTTTTCCGCCGATAACATAAAAGGTCAGGTCGCTTCAGAATTACTTGCAAAGACATTAAGCAGGACGTTAGCCATGCATTACTTCTGGAGGTGCCAAACCACCAAGTGAATCATGTCTTATTATAGCCAGTAAGACCCCTGGCTCTAAATCATTTCAAGACAGTGCTTCATCAAAATGGCATTTCAGTTATTCATCTTCGTTCATGTTACAGCGTATTTAAAATAATTAAAGGAAATGTTGCGGTATTAAACAAAGTAGTACAGGACTACAACATGACGGATATGGAAAATGTCAAGTTGTCTGATTAATCAAAGTATGTTGACAACATTTTTTGCCCTCAATTAGAGAAGTGGTAATACACATCGCTCATCTTGATTATATTATTTACAAAAATCTCACTGATATAACCTTGCCTTTTTGGTGCTACATTTTTTTTTTTAATTTTCCAATTAAAATAGGGTGTTCCCACTCACTTAATAACTTCGCATTTTTAAAAAGCTTTTTGCATCTCCACACGTCTGGTCCAACTTTGATCATTTTTGTATTGTAATTCACATGTTTGACTCTTCAGCTTAATTCCATTCTCCACAGAATAGGAACACAAATGCAGATGAACTACACTTCAAAGCAGAGATTAGTCCAACATGGTGTCAGTAATAGAGATATTCCAGATTAATAAAACCACTAATTGCCACCCGCTTGGGCCTTAGAGATTTAGGGCACAAAATCTCACCTAACTCGATGTCAGCTTCTCACGCTGTCCTCGCCGTCTTTACTGTTATCATTCCCACCTCAATCCCCCATCTCTTGAAGAAATGGAGCAGAAACTTCAAAGTGCAGGGAGACAGGATGGCCAGCAGCCCAACAGCAGCATAATTGTATCACATAAAAATGAAATGTCACTGCATGACCTTTTAATGACTCCCACCACATTCTGTCCCCGGAGACCCCAAAGCTGTTTTACCGACCCTGTGTATTTTATGTGTTCTGTGGAAGTAGCTCTTTCAAAAAAGTTTTTTTTTTTTTTTTTCATCTTCAAACAGTCACATACTTTTAAGCAAACCATGCATCCAGTTCATTTCACTGCAGAATCATCAACTGACATTCCAAATCTTTTTGTTTATACCCAATGAAAACCGCTTCATCTGAGACATTGTCCAAGTGTTAATAAGTTCCTAATTTTCACGCTACTCTGCTTTCAGGGTCCATCTCTGCCGGGTAAAGTTGCTGTACTCTCACCTCTCTGGAAAAATATGCCAGCATGTCCATTTTGGACTGTAGTACATTATGTGAGTAAGCTAATTTTTGGTATGTGCCTTGGATTCCTGTACTTGGGCTTTTCATAGACTGTTTATCCAGTTCATCTGCTGGATCTATGAGATGTATGAAACACTGCCAATGACGCTACATTATGCATGCCAGTTAATACAGAGCTAGAGTGGTCCCGGGACATAAATGCTGTGTTTAAGCATATTTACCACTTTGACCGTCATTCAGAAACCTTTGAAAGGCATCAGAAAATGCTTAAGTTGCGCATAGTTTGAAAAAAATAAGAATAATAATTTGGTTATTCTTGTATACTGGATCTATCTGGATTAGATTGCATTTCACAAAATTCTTTGTCAAGAAAGAGATCTGGAGTTTTGTTTTTTTAATCAAAAAATAGCATTCAGCCTGACTAAAGTGTGTGTGTGAGTGTGTGTGTGTTTGTATGTCTGTCTGTTCATGCACATGTGTTTGAGAAGGCCACAAGCTGTGGTACTAAGTAATTCTTTCAAGTTTTTCATTCCAGACATCCAACTGTTCTTCCATCTGTTCCCACAGAGCTAATGTCACTACTTCAGCACTCAGCATTTAGACTTCATGGCACCTTGCTATGCAAATATACATTGTTATATAAACATGCACATATATACTGAAAGAATTTATGCATTCTTTTACACCAGGGCAAGAGGAATGTTTGCAATGAAGTCAAGGTGACACTTTAGTTGGCTTGAGTGACTGAGATGCTGTTGGACTTCCGACAGACAGACAGACAGACAGACAGACAGACAGACAGACAGACAGACAGACAGACAGACGAGCAGTATTTACAATCTACTGGCATTTTTTCTATGTCTGGTAGAGTGAAACATTACTTAAACTGAGATTATGTGGCACAGGTACAACCCAATGTAATTGATTATCTCAATGCTTAATGCTCAGTATGCTTATGCCCAGACTCTTAAGTACTTTCCCTGCTTAAAGACATGGTTTCATCCTGTTTGCACTCGCTCCGCTCACCTTTGTCGCGTCTGTCCTTTCTAATTGAGTCTGAGTTTGGATACACACCTGGAAAGTCTTGATCGCAGGAGGTCATACGGCCGAGATCAGGCAGCCTTGGATTTGCATAACCTGGAAATGTTCACTTAGGACACATTGTTTCATGGCAAAAGAAACAAGCTGGCTATTTTGGTTGCACTTTGCCTCTTCAGTTCGTTCCGTTATGATTTCAGAAGAGTTACACGTGAAACCGTTATTGTTACTCGACATACTGGCTTAATGCTGTTTTTTTCACAGGGAGTTATATTGGATATAGTGTTCATTAATAGGGTTCATGATCCAGTGAAGGCAGTATTTTGTGAAAATCTATGAATTTAATAAACATTACCCTTCTTTACCTCAATGCACAATTGCATGTTGCATTGCCGGAGGGTCACTGTTACAGTGCAAATTAAGTAGCCATCAGGGAATATTGGATACTGAACTAAACATGCATGGCATCTCTTGCAGTGTTTACAAACCTGGGAGATGGGACGACTTAGCAGCACCAAGATAGTGTTAGATATCATACGCTGATTGAGGCATCCAGAGAGTGAAAATAAAATGTCTTAAAATAAATGTTGCTCTGACGGTTCTCAAATGTTGGATGCTAAATGGTTTCAGTTCCATGGCATGCATTAATTGGAAAATCCAAATATATTGAGCTTTTTGTTTGCAGGTAGATTGACCTGAGTTTTTATCTTATTTAATCTCCCCTTTTACCAGTTTTGATTCTATTTTTTCAAGCTCAGGTTCGTCTTTTACAGCACTTTAAATATTTCCCTCATCTAATTCAAGAACACTTCATGAAGGCTCCGAGATTGTTCCCCTTCTTTGTTACTATGGTTCAATGGTTGGTTCAAATCACGTCTTTGCTCAATGTTAATTCCAGTACTTGACAGGTGAGTTTTATATTTTTACCACTAATTTTTGGTCACCTCACGTCCTGTCTTTTTCCTTCGGACTCTTTTATCCAACCATCTTGACTTTCTCTCTTTAAACTAACTTTATGACTTTGTCAGCCTTCCTGCTCGATCCTCCTGTACCTCGTCTAATTATCGAAGTCAGTGCGTGTCTAAAGGGAGCTCCTCAATACCTTCTCATCAAAGCCTCTGTTTGTGTTTGCTTGTTTATCTCTGGATGCTATTCTCGGCGCTCTCCTGGAGCCCTGATGAGACACAAGCCTCCCGTCCCTACGGAGGTTCATACTGTAAGCTGTCACTGCACCTCCAGTCATCCAAAACACTACCAAAATGAGCTTTTGTCGCTATACCTCAGTTGCTCTCATAGGGCAAATTTTAGATGAGGAAACATCCTCTGGCATGTCTTTAATTACAATGGAGTTGTCTTGAGACCTGAATGTTTCCCCAAGTCTACTGGCTTTTGCATTATGTGTGCTTCATTCAAACTATACTATACAATAATAATGTTGACCGCATCACATTATAATACCTGAAGGTTTGCAGTCGGAGTTCTTTTTGAGTTGGAATACAATAGTTGCTCACTTGCTCACTATAGTAACTAAGAAGCCCTTCGGGGTAAGATCCATCATACTGGATGAGTAGAATAGCATAGGCTTTACAGAGGGGCCTTCTGGAGAGAAATAAAAAGAAATCATTCTAATACTTTCACAAACATAAGCTTAGGTTTTGTTGAATTTGTAACCGTGTGTGTGTGTGTGTGTGTGTGTGTGTGTGTGTGTGTGAGTGTGTGTGTGTATACACATATACATATATGTTTGTGTGTGTGTGTGTGTGTGTGTATGTATATATATATATATATATATATCTATATTATATAGTAATCCTAGCGAACATGCTCTTAGATAAATAGTTGCTCTCCTGAGAAGATTTCAGTTAGTGAAAATTTTCCCCGAAGAGAATAGCTACATTTTAGGATGGTGGGATTTCAATAAAGGCTGTTTCTTTGACTATTCTATGCACTTTTGTGAACCTCTTTGTTTTACTGAGCTTAAATATTGCCATCTTTAATGTCACTTCTCAGGAAAAAAAACACCATAGTCCATGCTCATTGTGTTAGTGATGTCTTCAGTTATGTCACTGGTGGAAAGAAAAGGCTTCATGGAGTTTGGGGAATGCATTTATGTTAAGTGTACAAAATACTTATTCCAATTATACGCTTCACAATCCGGCCCCTCATATTGTGTTTTCAGTTACCGCCACCTCGATATCCTCTGATGTGGCAGAGATTGGGACTCCGTGAGTTTGGAAAGTTACGCAGAAGTGCTGTTCATGTGTCCCCCTCTGCAGATTCTACTGACGACAGATACATAAATACCTGCAATGGTGAATAAATCTAAACCAAGAAAGCTAGGTAATGTCTCATTGGAAGACAAAAGAAATCTTAATTATTGTCTTTGGAAGTTGTAAATAATTAATGTAAAATCCTGGCCAAGGTTCATTTTTTAAAGCCGCAGAGTACAGATAGCACCGAAATGCCTCTCGAATATATGTTTAACCTCTGATCTTTAACCTTTGACCTCATCTCATTGTGTCACAGGTGCCAGTATGGATGAGGCAGAGAAGTACAAACAGCGACTCGAGGCCATCGCTGTGAGTTCACACACACACCCACACACACACAAATTGTGTTTACAGGGAGAAAGAGACTTGTAGCCGTGCTCGCTCAGCTGTCTGTCACTACTAAATAATTTAAAAGAAGTGCTGTTTGGTGAGCAAAGGAGTCCCTGGTTCCTCAGTCAACATCAGGTTGCCATGGTTGTACCTGATGTTTGTGATAAATGTGTCCTTGTGACAGATGGTCGACCAGGTTTTACTCTTTCCCAGTTTGGCTTGTTCATTACTGTCTCTTCCTCTTCTATGTGACTGTTAGTGAATTCTTAACTCCATGTATGTTTGAACAAAATGCTGCTGATTTCAATTTTTCTGTCTACATTTTTCTCAATGAATAGAACAACGTCAACAAAAAATACATCATTAAATCAACAGTGTCACATCCTCTTCACTTACTTTTTAAAATGCATACATATACTCTCTGTCAATTCCTGTCCTTCCCGCTTTCAGGAGAAGCGTCGGCTACAAGAGGAGCAGGACAGAGTAAAACGAGAGATGGAGGATGAAAAAATAAGACTACAGCAACTCAAGGTCTGACATAAATCTCACTGTGTTCTGAGCACTCTGTCTTTCACACACACGCCTTAATTCTCTTAGACTGCACATGCATGACAGGAAATGTTGTCTGATTCCAATTTTTCCTATTTTCTAAACCTTTGACTACCAGCCTGCATGTAGGTTTCATAGAGACACATACCATTTATCTGGATTTATACTTTCTAAATGTGCAAAAAGGGCAAAGTAAAACAAATGGCTGCCTAACCAATAATAATTTAGCTTAAACAGAAACAAGAGAACCAATGGGCAACAGACACAGCCAAGAGCAAAATAATGTAAATTGTTGCTCTGCCAGCATCATTAGTGTACATCTTTAGTTGCACATTTATGTTTCCTTCAGCAGCAACCGTAGTGAGTGAGGCAATATTATGCAATGGCTTCTTTAGTGATGTGCACCTGGCTTTGACAAAGAAATATTCATTGCCTCCGTGACACACACAAATGTACATCTGACTCCTGCCAATTATGAATTAGGCCTGAAATTAATATGAGAACATTTGATTCTTTAATTGATTTTCCAGCACACATGTTTTTGCCACAGACTTCGGACTTTGTGACAAAGGAGTAAGAAAAGTTTGAATTGGGTCACTTGAAATCCGGACCATAAAAGCAGCGATGTTAATACTCCATAGACTCATTCTAACTTGTTAGCAGACAGACAGCCTCCAATTGTAGTTCCTTTTTGCGCACATGTTCCCAACACTCGCATGCACAATTTAAAGTGGGCCAGACATCCTGACCAAGCCGGACCTTTGCAACATGGAAGGCTTCCTTTGCTGAAATCAGATATTATGAGAGTGTTTACACACTATGAAAGTCACAGTGTTTCCCTATTGTTTGCACATGATTTCCAGGTTGGCGTTCCCACTTCCTACTCTACTGTTTTACGCTTCCCTTGGGGAACATTCCTCAAACTGTGTGCAGTTTGAGTATGTGTGTAATCAGGTATCCATATGTGCATCAGATTGCTGATGACACATAATGTGTCTGATATTTACACCGTGAATTGAATGTGCTTGTGGACAATCATCTTTCATTGACTGAAAACATGACATTCAGGTTGTATTGGGCCTTTACCTTTTGAGGTTGAAAAGATCCCATTGCTTTAATAGCTTAAAATGGATTTGTGTGTCATAATTTTCAAATTTTATAATGTTTGGTCACACTTCTTCAGAAGAAGGAAGTTGACAGGAGGAGGTGGCATGGTTTAGGAGTGCAGCGTCACAAATTACAGCCTCCCAAATAATTAAAATAAGTAAATCATTCTGTCAAGCAGATTCAATAAAAATCCCTAATGAAGCCAGGATTAATTACTGGGCAGTTATATTACACTTGATACTAAACCTACAGGGGTTGTAAGGTTTTTGCTGATGGGTGTAGAATGTTGTGATTGGAAGGAGCCGTAGCCTGAGCTGTGCTTCTGCCCTGCAGGAACATTTAGAAAGGCTTGTGTCATGCCAGCCAGGCGCTCGGAGCGGGGAACAGAGCAAGGCTTGTTCTGCTCTCCGGGAGAAAACACAGTGATGGTCTTGTGACGCTTATAGCTTGTTAGGCAGCTACTGACTAACGGTTGCCAGATTTTTTGGGGGGAAACATGAGACCATAGGTTGGAGGGGAGTGTGACATTTCAGATACTTTCATCTTTTGGGGCAAGAAAAAAAAACATACATTGCCCTCCTCAGTGGCTATAACTATGGCTGTTTATTTAAACTGTGTTTGTATTTAATCTCTGTGTTAATCGTCACATAACTGCTGTAAGAATGACGATATTTTATCGTCTCTGATGTAAAACTCTAAACATACCTGTCAGGGTCGGCCCCGGATACAACCTTGTCTACAGTCCGAAAAGACTGGTTATTTTGCTCAGATTCATTTCAGTGGCCCAGATGTGTGCTGGGGAAAAAAAAGACACCAATGTCCGCAGGTTGCA
This sequence comes from Fistularia tabacaria, assembly GCA_901007705.1. Classification (NCBI taxonomy): domain Eukaryota; kingdom Metazoa; phylum Chordata; class Actinopteri; order Syngnathiformes; family Fistulariidae; genus Fistularia; species Fistularia tabacaria. Next base: position 83,811 of record CAAKHD010003502.1, on the reverse strand, counting down.
ATATGGGAAAATCATTTTTGATAAGTTTGTTTGAATACCGTCTGTTTGAGTATTTCACTGAGGTTTTCAATATCTACAGTGCACAGCAATGTCTGTTTGTGTTCATTTTTTGGAGCGGAGTCTGTCATTGTAAGGAGCTGTGCACATGCATTTTTAATGAAATGGAAAAAACATTGAATAATTGTTCATCTTAAGTGTAATTTGTTTATCTGGGACAAACTATTGCCACAAATTGTGTTGAAAGATGGAGCCTGAACAATGTGTGCTGTTAGTTGTTGCTCGTTTGCAATGCCTGAGCAGTGACATTGTAACCACTATCATTATGATTGATGAGCATGACTCTTGTGGCCTCCATGTACTACAGGTGTACAACTGCAGCTATAACGCGGTAACTGTAGATGTAGGGTGCGATGAAACCTGGTATTCACATTTCATATCAAACAAAGTTTGTCAGATGGGGGCTTTTTCCCCCAGGAGCAGGTGGCCCTCTGAGTGAAATGCAAATTTTGCCCTGTCAACATTGTCACGCTGAGAATCTAATGAAAAGTTGTGAGTCTGGTAAATAAATTGACCAGTCACATCGTAAACTAAAATTATGTGATTCCTAACAAAATTTAAGGTGCATCTCTAAATGACCAGGAGCAGAATGTCAGTGTCCAAGATATTACATTCCCTGTATACGAGCACAGGCACCTTGGCATGTTCATCAGTATTGACTCTGACGTATGTTCAGGTGCATCTTCTGGTTAAACCCGGGGTGTTTTTGAAGTTTGGACCATGGAGAGCTGGCCAGCAAGAGGCATGATATTTTAATCTTTAATCTGTGGGACACAGATGCGTGTTTTGACTCAGGGACAACACTACAAAATCGCACTGCAGTCACCTCACTTGTTGTCCCTCTTCACGCCCTGTTTTTGATTCCAGAGAAAGTCTCTCAGGGATCAGTGGCTGATGGAAGGAGCTCCTTTGTCCCCGACCTCCCCAGACAGCCCTCGCTCCCCTCAGTGGGGCACTCTGACCCAGCAGTCTGAAGGACAGAGGTATAAGTACTGCCATGGTGTGTGTGTTTGAGTTGTGACATTGCAATCTGTCACATATTTTATATTGATCTAGATGAGTTGCCACATTTCCATTCTGCATTTTCTTCGCTTATGAGGTAAAAATGTTTTTGTTTTGACAAGTAGTGAGCCATGGTATAATCCCGCCTTCACAGCTGCCAGGCAAGATGAGGCTTTTTATCGAGCACAATTAAAAAGAGTCACACGTCGAACGTCTCAGGGCTCTAAGAACAAGACGGCAAAGGATGGGGCTGATACTAGAGTAGCTTACACCGTGTTCTTAATGGAATTATCATAACTCAACTTTAAACGTATTCTTGCTTTGTATTTACATCATTGTTTGTGCAACCTCATTTGTGTTTGTTTCACAGGTCAGACAGTCACTTGATAACAGAGGGAGAAGGAGAGGAGCTGAAAGAAGAGGGGCAGGATGGCGAAAAGGTGAGCAGAGCTCCTACATGCACAGTCTGTGGTCACAAAGGGGGTAAGAAAATGTTTTGAACACCCTCGCTCCATCATCTCTCATTAGGTTTTAAAATGCCAGAAACTTTTATCTGTGGGTTTCTGCATTTCTTTACTGACTGTACCTTTGATGTAACACCAGATGTTGAACGGAGAGAACTTAACATACAAAGCCTGTTACATAAACAATTCAGCTCTTGATCAACTGCAACGTCTTAAGAAAAGCATCTGCATATTTACATCACCTCACTGAAGTTCTTTATTGTAGAATAAATTACATCTCCCTCCTTCCCTGTTGCATTCTCAGAGATGTTTTACACAATGTTATCATAGCAGGCATTTAAGAATACTTTTCTTTCCATATGGTCAACATTCTAAGTGAATAACTATTCCCGTCCCACCAATAAAAAGGCATGTTTCTTTATCCAACTAATTCAAACTGAGGTAGCATTTAGTATGAGTAAGAATATCATACTTTTATTTGAATCCAATATGAGCTGATTTGGAATTGAAAGCCTATTGACTTGATTCTTGAAAACATAAATTCTTTATTTTCGTTTCTACCATATGGCTAGCCGTGCTAGTCTCTCACCTTGGTTGCTCCTAATTTGAACATTTTATTTAAATATGTCAAGGAACAATATTAAATTCAAAACTGGCAATTTAAAAGTAAAAAAAAGTAAGAGATATTAAAGAATTGATTGTTACTCAGATTTTTGAGTTAATCTAAAATTAAGCAGGAAAAAAAGGAATAATGAAATGCATGAATGATGTGTGATATTTAACAGATGTGATGTGTTTGAAATTTAACAGATCCTGTCAGAAAACTATCAACTTATTGGATAGCACGAGAGATAACTTGTGTTAACGGCTTTTCGTTCACGCTATTATGTGCACAAAGACATTTGAGGATGAATGGACGTTCATGAAAATTGCTTCCAAAAAATTGTATTTTTGGTTTATTTGGTTAAAGGCTTGCTTCTGTGGATAATTGCATTATCAATGTTAATTCATAATGCCCAAATTGTATTCTGAATACATATTCAGAAACCAAATTCCATTTCCATTTCCATTTTTTTTTTTTTTTTTTTTTTACAGAAATTTCTCAAGTACTTTTCAATTTTGGGTTTCTGTGTATTGACACTCTGTGTGCACTTGTCCAGTAATAGCAATGTCCTTTTTCTCCTAACCAGCAGCAGCTAGGATAGAAGCTGTAAATAAGGTTTAAACTTCATTATGTAATCCTTCTAGTTAGTCAGGCTATTACCTTTTGATTAAAGTAATTGTTTATGTCTCTTCATCTCTGCAAGATTTGTCCAAATGTAGTTGTTTGTTTTTTTTTCATGCCCTATGGAAATGTCTGGTTATTTATCTGCTTATCGACCAATTATGCTTTCAGTCTAGTCCAAACATAAAAGCTGCTGTATGAAAACTGTTATTGCCTGACCCAACACAGCAGTTAAAATGGCGATGAGACAAGATGTCAACCTTCCATTCATTATTTTAGCCATTCTGCTTAACTCTTTAGTGTCTCAAAGTATCGAGACCACAGTGGATCCATGGATTGGTGCAGCGCAACCCATATATGACCATTTCATTTAGCAGCTATGTTTAGAATATTTCTGTTTACGAGTGCAGAGGCATCATCTGTCCAATTTCCTTTCCAAATCTTTCCAATTTCAGTGTTACGTCTCAATATTTGTTTTCATTTGTCTTCAGAAGTCACCACATTGTCCAACAAAATGGCAGGATCATAATCTCAATGGCCAATCCACTGCTTTATTTTCTTTTAATCCAACAGGAGGAAGTGACAGAGACAGAAGAAGGAAGCAGAGAGTCTGTTAAACTCAATGGTAGGCAGAAATGATACATTTATTGATGACCTTTTAGAGTAAAGCATCTATATTCTGTTTATATAAGAGATACACGGTCTTCAGTCTGTGTACAATCTTTGAAAATGCAGGGCCTGGCAAAGTTGCCATTCTTTATTTGACAGTACACTGCTGCTTGTGGGTGTTGAGTGAATTGATCCTGGTCTAAGTGTTGACTTGATAGTCCAAAGAATTTCAATGCTTCACATAGTGCTATTCATATACACGTCAGCTGCTCCATTCTGCCTGACATTTAGCCCTAGCATTTTTATATTCGCGACTTGTGGATTTTGAGGCAGGCAATAATGAATGTTGTGGAATTGTGGAGGTCTTGCACCAACAACCAGCCGCTCCTGCTTGTGAGGAATAGAAGTGTTACCGCTCTGTGACAACATTTCTCAGGTGTTTGTTAACCCATCTGCAAAAAATTAACTCATGGTTACATTATAACTCAAGAGGCTGCCTTATGATCTCTCACATGACACTTTGAGTTGGCGCCTTAATATTTACAAAATAAGTGTTCAATTCCCCTGCTTCTCATGTGAAAAAATATTGTCTGTAACTGTAAAAAGTGTTGCACAGTAAATGCGTACAATTCAAGGTTCATTCATGTGATATCTGTTCCTTTTCCACAAAAAGGATTCTGAGGTGCTCTTGCAATTTGCCGGGTTCACTCACCATTCCTGTCTCACACATGCGCACACTTTCTTACACCATACACTTCTTTCAGCCATTCCCTGGCCCTCTCAACACCTTTTATAAGTTATGCCGGTTTTCATGATAATGGACCTCGCGGAGTTCAGGTCAGACCAGAGTAGGACGTTCCTCTTTGATCACGCCGGTACCGTGCTGCGTTTAGACGCTGCCTCGCTGGCTGCTGCCACCTGTTAGCCACAGCTGTGCTGCTTCTGCTTTTAAAATGATAATCGAATACGTTTTCATTTGCCTAGATTATCCCCCTTTGATGCTCTGAAAAATAGTCAATTTGCAGAGGATAGTATTAATACAGAGGGAGGCTGTCCTTACATTTTCTGTTCAAGTCAACCTGTGTCGTGATATTTCCATACTGCTACGTGCCCCTTTCCTCAATTAAAAACTCCAGACACTTACAACAGCACAATCTTAAAAAACATCAGATATGCGATCAAATCACTTTCTGCATCTGCTCTGTGTCGCTGCCTGCTAATTTTGCATCAATTCGAATGATAGCCTTCTCAGATATGGATGAAGATGGTGTTGCGCAGAATGGAGAAAACCATGCCACAAAATTAGGTGGGTATAACGCTCAGTCATTTGTTGGACACTAACATGCACTGCTAAATGCTCCTAAATATTACATGATCAGAACTGCATGTTTTAAAATTCAAAAATAGGCTCTATGTCTTGAGTTTATGTTGTCGTTAAAACGCATCTAATAAAAGCACTTCATAGATTGTGAAATAAACGATAGATTTTCTTTTAAACTATAGATTTACTGTCACATGTACTTTATAGACTGATCTCTAAAAAAAGGTCATAAAGAAGGGAGAGGAATGGCTTGCCTGTTTCACAAAAGAGATCATACACACTGATGAATATTTACGCATGATGACTTTGGGTTTTTCATGGATGTATATATTAATATTAATATGATGTGGACTGCATGGTATGCAGTTTGAGAGGACAAAAGGTCAGCTCATGTTGCCAAATGGGATTAGAATCAACACATCCTTTTCTGTGTAAGCCAAAATGCAGGGTGTTAAGCTGTATTGATTCATAAAACACCTGCATGTATTGTTTTGTCATCTCTCAAGACTTAACTTTTGTGTTTCTGGATCTTTCTCGTTTTTTCCTTGAACCTCCATTTTATTCTAAAAGTGTCTTTAATTGCCATTGACTTGATGCCGACTTCTTCATCATGATCATAGTGTATTGATATCCTGAAAATGAACACTAACACACTGTGGGCGAAGCATCCTGTACTTGTAATCAAGTCTGTCCAGGAATTGTTTTGCAATCCCTCCAGTACAACAGATCTTTACACCATTGGTGAGGAAAGCTTTTAATCCAGTGTCATGTCTCCAGGAACTGATGGAGATGAAATGAAGGCCAATCAAAAGCCACATCCAGATGGAGAAGTGCATCCTCTGATGAATGGTGGAGGAAACCGCGATGTAGATAGTTCAGAATGGACCAAGTCCGCTGCCAATGACACAAATGAAGCATCTGAGTTTTCTTTGGGCTTGAAGCTGGAAAACGGGGTAAGCTTGGCCGGACCTGAGACAGGCCCGGATAATATTCCATTTAGCAGTGATGAGTTGGAAGGAGAGACTCTGGTTATGAGAGCAGAACGCGTGATAATCACTGACGAGGGGGACGATGGACCTGAAGATGTGACTCAACAAGAAGATCAGGAACTGGAAACCCTTGAGCCAGGTCCAGTTGGAGGCGAGGCTGGAGGGGATGATTTGAAGGGAATGACCGAAACAGAAGTAGCTCCAGAGACATTCAAAGAGTCTGACAAGAGTGGATCAGATGAACAAAGTGGAGCGGTTCAACCAGCAACTGAAGATGCAGATGTGAATGCAGATGTTCAAGTCAACGTAATTGAAAACCAAGACAGATCAGAACAAGATGCTGGAGCAAAGGAATACCATATAGGAGCAGAATCCTCTGTGCAAGTAAATACTACAGTCCAAACTCTAGAGGAGACTCCAGTGGCTGTGGTGCCGGTGTATTCTGAGTCACAACCTTCCACCGCCGCCCTGGAGCCAGAGCTAGTTCCAGAGTCCCAGCTGGAACCAGAGGACGAGGATGAAGTTGTATCACCACCAGGGGGAGCTGTGAATGTTGCCACCGTCCCTCGTCAATTCCAGGAGGTGCCCTTGACTGACCCCCAGGAGAATCACAGCATGCAGGCAGAGCCCGGCGAGGAGCAGGCCCTGCTCCCGCCAGCAAAGCCCTGTGACAGCCAGACAGAGCCAGCAGCCATTAACAGCCCAGGAAACACAGAGACGCACATTCCAGCCCGGGCGCATCCAGGAGGGGAGTCCGAGGCCTCGAAACGTAAAACCTGCCAGTGCTGCTCCATCATGTAAATAATCACTCTGTCCGATAATCCCTCTCCCGCTGCCAGAATCCTTCAGTCTGCCGGCCGGCAGTTCAGTTCAAAATACATTCCCTCATTTTCTTTATGCGCCCATCCTTTTTGTAGATACTCTTAACCATTCCTGTCTGACCCCGGCCATAATTTCTCTATCTTCACCTTTCCGGCCCATAGCTGTGACAGAGCAGGAAGAACTAAGTTCATTCAAACATGGAAGGAGAGCTGGACTGGACTTTTCATTGTTTAATGTGCCTTGTGAGTTTGATGATTGAGCTCTGAAATTCCTGTTCAGAATGGGGAAGAAAGTGTGATGCTTTTATTATTTTATTTTTTTTTTTTACATCATTTGGAAATATTTTCCCGGCGAGCAGAGAAGCCATACAAATCACAGCACTCAAACGCAGTGGACAAAATATTTCAAAATCAACTGTTTTTATGTACACTCATTGTTAATTGGGTCTTTTCTATCAGGAAAATATGGGATTTAGCTTCTAAAATCATGAGGATGTAGAGAGGATCTTGTCTGTATTTAATTACTCTTAACCCGAACTATTTAATTTGGATTTTTTTTTTTCTCAAAAGTCATTCAAATATAGAACGCAGACATTTTATTCAGTCTAATACAGGTTTCACAGACCAGTCTGAGATGGTCTCGTAGACGTACAATTTGGAAGATCATTGTCCTTTTAGAATGAATACAATTGTATTTTTACTGGATTTACTTTTGAGTCCCAGGAGCGCCTGAGCCCTGAACGGACCGACGTGTTGAATGCGGAGAGCATGTAGAACTGAGACTGCGAGTTGTTCGGTTTGAAATAAAGTATCTCCTGTAAAAATGGGAACTCTTTGCATTGGGTGTCGGAGCATCATTCCGTCACATTACATCTGTAGAGTTTAATTTTAATGCCAAAACAAAAACCCAATTTTTCCCAGGTTTTAATATAGTGGTCACGTCCAAAGCAGATCCAGCAAATGATCCAGACCCGTCCAAAGCAGTTTCAAAAGAAACTTGATTGTCGAGTTGATTTTTGTCATGATAAAACCTTGTTTGTTCAACATCTGATGTTGGCTTATCCCAAACCCGCGCCGTTGGTTCAGCCAAAAGAGAATCACAGGATGATTATTAACAGTTTTTCCTTTTTTTTTTTTTTTTTTCATCCTGTAACTCTGGACCCAAATTTTCTCTCAAATTTACCTGGTAC
>CAAKHD010003502.1:52368-67694 GCA_901007705.1 Fistularia tabacaria | reverse complement strand
AAGGGCGTGGGAAAAAAAATAAAACAAAAACTACTTAAAATTTAAATAAAAAAAATTTGGGGGGAGGGAAATAAAACAAAAACTAGTTAAAATTTAACAAAAAAAAGTTTTTGGAGGAGGGAAATAAAACAAAAACTAGTTAAAATTTAATAAAAAAAAGGTATTGGGGGGGGGGAAAAAAAAAAAAAACAAAAAAAAAAAAAAAAAAAAAAAAAAAAAAAAAAAAACTTTTTCCGTTACACAAAAACGGAACATGCAACGGGATAAGAGACCGGGGGGGGGGGGGTTCCCCTCCCCGTGCACTGAAGCGCTCTTAAATAGGAGACGGACCCCAGTCCGGCTGTACTCTGGAGACGAGAGACATGCGACAGCAGTGGACGTTTGGAGGAAATACAGAATATTTGGCCGACATGTTTGCTGCATTCGCTGCCCTCTTCCTCTGTCTCATACACGGGATCCGTTCCGCTCCCCCGACCTGTGAAGAACTGACCCGGCCCGTGGATCCCCTGGACTTGCGTCGATCGGAGGGCAGGTGGGCTTTAATAGCCGGCAGTCTCAACCACTCGGCCTCCGTCGATGCCCTGAGGCTCCGCGACAGCATCACCATGTTCTTCTCCAACGCCACCGAAGCTTCGACGTTCTCCTACACGCAAGTCAACCGTTTCGGCGATGCGTGTCACTACCTGTCCTACAGGGTCGTGGCAGAGGGCAACAACTTCACCTTTGACGTGGCCAATCGCTTCAACCTCACCGCGTCCTTCGTCCGCACGTCCTGTCCGGACTGCGTCGTGATGCGGTGGCTGGTGCAGTCAAAGAGGCGGACGTCTTTGGACCTGTACCTGCTGAGCAGAAGGAGAGAGCTGGGGCAGAGGGAGATTGAGGAGTTCAGGGATCAGCTGACTTGCTTTTCCCTCCCTGAACCTGTCTTGATGGATCCTACCAAAGAGCTTTGTGCAGAAGAGCCGGGGAACCAGCCAACAGCAGCGAGCGAGGATGTAAACTAGAGGTGGCGCCAAACGCATACGTGATCGATCTCCAAACTTCTATCTAGATTGTCTAAAAACTATCAATAACTTGATAGTTATTTTCTGAACATTTCCATCCTTTCACTTGCCATCCATGTACTCTTTCAAATAAAATATTTTCGACATCGCTTCCCGGCTGGGCAGAAGAACAGCCAAAGTGAATAAAAATGATTGGTCTTGATATTCATGCTCCACTCTGCCAGTCCTGCACACGGGTTTGGACCGGAATAACCTTAATTCAGCAGCACATCTAATTTCCAACCGAATTGGGATATAAAATTTATTTGAACCTCCCCCCCCCCCCCATTTTTTTTTCAGATATATGTGCACTGATATCATCATCCATGCAATTCCTGCACCCCCCCCCCCCACACTTTCATTCACTTGCATGGCGAAATAATTAACACGTGGTGCTGGATAACAGGATTAGCATTATATATTTCCTAATCCATAAAAATAGGCTAAGCCTTCAGCACGAGTGTGTGTCGCTCTTGTACAAGTATTGCGTAAACGTGGGCGTGTGCGGCCGCAATCGCAACGTTCCAGGGGGAGGTTAAGGGGGGGGTACCTCGTGTTCCATGAGTTCCTCGCGTTTGTTCAGACGCCGATCCGTGACCTCGGTCGAGAAAAGGGCGAATTCTGCCGAGCGTGCATCCGTCATTCAAACTACCACTCCAAGCATCTTTGACCCGTTTTTAAGGTAAGTGCCCTTACACTGTAAAGACTCCAAGGAAGCAAATGGCATTGGCGCAAGAACTTCTCTTCAAACTTCTTATACCAATGAAGTTTACTTGCCACATTGACCAAAGTCCACCTATGTAACTCGTGTAAAGTACTCTGTCAGCGTGATGCCGACAACAATGACTCCAAGATGGGGGGGGGCAAGCCCTCTGCATTCGTTTGCATCGTTGTCAAACACCCTAAAATCTAACACCACCTTGGGGAAACTGTCAGCTAAAGAAGGAGGTCAAGTTTGTATGCAAGTCCTGTGCCGCATGTTTTTTTAATGATTATTTTGCCTCGATGGTGTCTTGATAATGCGAGCGCCCCTTTTTTAGATAATGAGCCAAAACACAACCCCGTTGTCATTAAAATTGTAAAAACCCAGCCTCCGCATTTGCCCAGTGAGGATTTGGCAAATAGTCGGTGGGTGTTAGCCGGTAATGTAATAGCGGCATGATTGGACTGGAGATGGGAGAAGCAAATCTGCCTGAATAAATATTTCAGAATGCCGCGCCAGATCTCGCCCACAGATTTCCTCGATAACGTCACCGGGAAGACTTTCTTTCTTTTTGTGTATTAATTGATCTAAATCCGTTATTATCGCGAGGGAATTTGAAGAGAATCTGCGATCCCCACACGGATTAAAGCCTTTGAGCAGGGATTTGAACAGATTTCTAATCGACAACCGTTTGCGACAAGACGCGGCCCATCACCCCGGAGGGCTGGGCTTATTCGAAAGGGACAAAAGGCACATTTTGCCTGTTTCAACCAATGGAGCCAACGGGTAGTTTTTCCGTTATCCTCACAACGCCATTTTGCTCTTAGATGGTAGCGCCATAACGCGGCCATCTATCTTCACCTCCGCCCACCCACGACTCCGTATTTCCCGTCCGTGACGGATCGCTAACCCCAGCGCCGCGATCCACATTCTCCTGGATCACCAGTCATACAGTTGGACGCCGGCCTAATCCGAGCGGCTTGGCAAGAAAACGAGAAAATTGTGAGGCTGTGGGTTGAGCGAGGAGCCGGGGTTTGTTGTTTGTGTATGCGAGTATAAAAGAGGTTTGGAGGAGTCGGTATTTCTACTGTTTAAAGAGAGAGATTGATGCATGTTTGCCTATCATTCATCATTTATTCAGTATACTTTATGAAGAATCCTATATTTATATCGGGCTGTGTGTGTGCGTGTGCGTGTGCGTGTGCGTGTGCGTGTGCGTGTGTGTGTGTGTGTGTATGTGTGCGTGTGTGTGTGTGTGTGTCTTAGACAGCCGCTGCACCGACACATAAGCAGATTAAAGAAAGGTGTGTTCAGCAGAAAACTTTTTACATCAGAGTAAAGAGGTGCAGAATGTTTAGTGACTACGTTAAAGTCCGTCCGGTGTTATATAAGTTTTTGATGAATAAGAGCTGAGCGTTCGGTAAAGAGAGCCCTCAATGTCCGCCGGTAACGTGACGGGATGCCGAAGCAGAGAGCTCGGATCCATCGCACATAGACCAGAGGGTGTCAAACTATGTCATGATGGTGAGAGATCAAGGTGCCACACAGGGCGATTTCCATGTATAACTCATTAATATATGAAAAACTAAAAACTCATTGAGAAAGCTGTAAAAAATATGTAAAGATAGACTTTCATTAGTGTTAAATTGAATTAGACCAACTGAGACGCTGCTTTTTATTTCCGGTGTACACACGTCTTAACAATGCCAATCATTTTTACTTTCTCGATCTTATCAAATTTAGATTTTTATATTAGTTTTACTTAGTTGGGTGGCACAGTGTCGCTGCGGCTAGCGCTTCTGCCTCACAGCAAGAAGTCTCCGTGTTCTCCCCGTGATTGCGTGGGTTTCCTTTTGGTTTTCTCCCACATTCCAAACACATGCAAGAGCTTCATCGGAGACCCTCAGTTGCCCGGATGTCCGAATGAGAGCAAAAATGGATGTATGTCCTTATGTGGCGTATGGCTGAGAGGGCGAACGGTTGTATGTCCCTATATGACAAGTCTGTGGAGGTTCTCAGTGATCCAGGTCATTGTCGATTCTTGTCAAAATCTTCTTCTCGTCGCGACTGGACTTGATTTTCTTCAAAATCCGGTCCAATTATTCCAGATAAATGAAATATCGCCAAGCAAACATGAATAAATAAAAGGGAGGTGAGGATGTTGTTGTCATGACCGTTCCTGCATTCAATGTTCCCACCATTCTTTGTTTCAGACTGACAGTTCACAACAGTATTAGAACAAACCCATCACCATGGCAACGCAGCCCGTGTCACGGCACGAAAAGCGTCCTTCGCACGTTGAGCAGGTCAATGAGCTCTGGAGGTGGAGTGAAGTGGGCTCAAGCCGCGGTTCTCCTCTGCTTGACAAAATGGCTCCCACAGCCGAACCCGAAGAGGACATCGACATGTTGGAGTCCGGAATAAAGGAGGGAACTGAATCGGCGCACGTTGCCTCATCGTTGAAGATCGATCAGACTAATGAGGGTCTTAGAGGTCGAGATTCATCCCCGCCTTCCCCTCCCATCAGCGCTTCATCATCAGAAGAAGGCCCTGCGGAAGGGGAGGCTTCCAGTCCCGAGGGGGAGGTGGCCGAGTGGAGCAGCGACGTCGACATCACCTCGGATCCAACCGAGAGCGCGCCAAGTCGGGAGTGGCCGGAGGGGCTCCGGCCTGAAGGGCGAGATCCACCCTGCGAAGATGCGGAAATGGCGAGAAGTGAAACGATATCGGAGGAGAATTCCAAGACCCCTCGCGCCATCGTGGTTCGAGATGATCCCGGAGGTTACGGGCCGGACCGTTTTCAACCTGCCGTGAATGAATCGGATGACGTCTGCGATATTCGTTCACCTCCGTTTGCAGACGAAGAAGAGGAAGAGGTTGAGGAAGAGGAGACGAACGAGGCGATCCCGTCCTGCCGGCAGCAGTTTAAATATTCTGCCGACGTCTTGAATTCTACCGACTCTACTCCGCTCTCCGCACAGCAGGAGGAGCTACACTCACGGATCCGCCGTGACCCTGCCCCCAGGGGAGAAAATCAGGAAGCCGCTCAACAGGTGCTGGGCCACAGCGGCGCACCTTTGTCAACCGTTGCCACGGAGATGACCAATCGGGGAAGGGCAGCTTCACAAAGCCCCGGTCGTGTTGCCACTGTGGGAAAAAGGTGCAGCGGGGCAGTGGAGAGGACGGATGAAGAAAGACGGACGGGTGGGGAGAAAGAGCGTGAATGCGAGGCGAACGAGGCGGTTCGGCGCAAACAGGGTCGAAGTGGAATAACGGAAACAATACAAGTGCTGGAGGAGACAGGAGGCAGCTGCATTGTGCCGTGTAGATACACCACCCACGTGAGAATGAATAGCGGCTGGTGCGGTGACAGCCAGAGCGACAGCGGAGTATCAGCTGACTTTTCACCATGCAGCTCTTTGGACAGCGGCATGGCTAGTCCAGGAGGCTCACAGGCGGCTCTATCCCACGAGACTCCCATCGAAAAGGAGATCAGGCGCGCCGTAGAGCGCGAGCAAAGTCTCAGAAGATCAAGAGGGCTTCCGGATCCATCAGCATATGTAGAATATGTAGACATCCCTTCGTGGAAACCATTTCTCAGCCAGTCTCCACCTGCTAGGTCTAAATGGTGTCAAGGCAAAGACAGGGAGCTCGCTGGCAGAAATATGCAGCAGGAGATCCACGTGGAGGTGCAGAGGGAACAGGACCTGGTCCAGCTTGGGAAAGTTCCTGGTTCGTACGACAAAGGGTCGCTGCGGCAAGTAAAAGAGCGCAAAGAACGTTTTGAGACACTTCAGAAACCAACTGACTCAAATTTGAAAAGCTCCAGAAGGTCCTTGTCCTCTTCTGATAACCTCTTAATAACTGTGGAGAACCAGGAGGGAAGGTCCGGGAGAAAACAGCGTTTGGAGGTTCTAGATCCCACACAGAGTTTAAACACTGCCACGAGAGGAGGTCCAACTGCAGCCAGCAGCAGAGGTATTAGCTGCCCAGAGGGTAGAAATCATCAGGTCAACATTCAAGAGAGCCCAAGTGTCCCGGCACAGAGGCCCTACCTCGCCAATGTAGAGGCAGAAGAAGCGAACTCCATCGACGCAGGAGCTCTACCATCTCAGATTGGAAGATATGGCTGGACTTTGGAGTGGGAGCAGGAGAAGGCGGATGAAGAGATGCTGTCAAAAGAGAACCCCTTTTTCAAGCTGCGGCCCTCCGCCAATGTTTCAAAAGTGGAGCAGGACATCCGGGAGGCCCGGGAGCGGGAGACAGAGCTCCGCAAGCAGAGGATCAGCCTGTACGGGGCCACGGACCCTGGACAAGGAGGGAGTAGCGGTGGCAGAAGAGTTAGCATGGATGAAAAAAAAAACAAATCGTCGTCCGAGTCTTCAAATGGACCATTTGTTCCTGACTTGCCGAACTCGTCATACAGGAGAGGCTCCTCAGGAGGTCAGTGGAAATTAGCAAGAGGGTGAGAGAGCTAGCAAGAAGAAAGACAAGACACATGATTCCATACTTGCCTTTTTCGGTGGGACAACTAAAAGGTCACAGTAGGCCATCACCCATTGCTCAGTGGTGAAATGGAAAAACAGACAAATCATTTGTGGCTTTCTATATATAAATTCAGTTCGCCTGAGAAATGTAGGCAGAAGTAGAGGGAGCTGGGACCAAACAGACCACAAGCGCTTCGGATTATTGCGCTTGTATTGGAACATAAATTATCACAAAGTCACTCTACCCGTAAATTGCTAACTTTAATGTCCGTTTGACCCAATGTCTGTGCTTGTTTGCTTGTCTGCTGTTGTGAGTTTGCATGTAAAGGATGTGAATGCCTCCTTTGGCACTGTAGGAACTTTTTGCAGCTCCTCGTACCTTTTCAGGTACAAGGTCAATCTTTCATGTATGTGGACAAACGAGGAACCGGGACCTCAGGTCCTAGAACCATTATAGCTTCTTCTCTGAGGCAGCGTCGTTTTACAGTTCCATAGGAACTCATGTGACGTATGTCTTTACCAGATACTTCCTGCGGACTGCGAAGCCCCATTTTTAAAAAATATTCTGGTTGCTTGTCAGCTGTTTCCTTGTGACTTACGACAAAATGTCGAGGGAGAAAGTGGACCGACAAAGTTCTTCCGGCCTGCTACACCACAGAGGGCTTTCCAGAGCATAAACGAGTTAGCTCATGGCGGGTTTTTGGCATGGTGAAGCAGTGCAGGAAGGAAATAAAAAACCCTCAACCCATTTCCTAGTCAATAATTATTATTCCTGCCATGCATGAATGCTGTGGCAACTCCACCTTCCGTATTGTTTGTGTCGAATTCCCTGTCTTTGCAATGGATTGTTTTTGGTTGTGGCGCTTTAAGGTGCATGCCGCAAAGCTTGAGTCGCACCAGTTCCCTCCCAGCGTCCCTTACTGCCTGCGTGAATGCAAAACAAAAAAAAAACTTTCCCCCGGAGGCGGGCAGCCCCTGGAATGAAATTCAAGCTGGACAGTTGTTCGAACCATGCTCTTCGAACAGCTCGAGCTAATGGCTATGACAAAGTATCCAGAAATTGACATCAGTGTTTTTCTAACGGTACAAAAAGGTGTAGGTGATTAATTTCTGGTTCTGGTTGGGTTGTTGCCATGCACACTCCTGTCCCTCAATTCCTCTGACTTTTTCTCCTTCTTCCAGCGCGCTTGCCTGTTGGAGAACGGCCCCCTACCCACGCCAAAGATAGAAAGATCAGCCTGTGAGGGGTGATCTGACGGTATGGCCAATCCAGATTTATATGTTGTTGTTTTTTTTCTCTGTGATTGTCTGAATGTAAAAGATGAGATCAACGACAACAAAAAAAAGCAGAGGTGCCAAGGCGTGACTTTCAGAAGCCTCCTCCTCCGGTATCAGGGTCCGCCATCAGAAAGCTTGCAAAGGTTTATTTAGAAATTCCAGTGAGCAACAGAGGAGTCCTATTCAGCGCCATGGCAGCGTGAATTTGAGCGCTTGTTCGAGACGGCGATGAATCGAGGAGGACGAAGGCATCTCTTGTGCGACGAATGCGGGCCACAGGAATCTGATAAAATTCTGATCACACAGAGAGGAGCTTATCTTCAAAGATAAGAGAGGACGACAAGCCCAAATTCTGTGTTATGTGTGTGCCTGTGTTTTCACTGCCATTTATTTGTACGTATTGGCTGTCAGGAGAGAAAGGAAAAGGGAAAATCAATGGAAATGTACAGGGGTTCTAACCTGCCTTGGAGGTTGTGCACGTCCCAGGTATCTCCTTTCCGTACCCGTCTGTTTCCCGACCGGAGACGGAAGGAAATGAAAGATTACTCCAGAAAATAAATTCATTTGTTGAGTTGGTCATTCGAAGCCTCCGTTAGACCGATGAAATGAAACGTCTACCACAGGACACGTATGCAGCGGTGATACTTTCTTCTTGCGCACAGCAACAAGGTCCCTGGTTCGATTCCGACAGAGAGTTTGGAGTTTGGAGTTTGGAGTCCCCCCCCCCTCCCCCCCCCCTCCCCCCATGGTCCAAAAACATGTAATCGGTTCATCGGCGACCCAAATTGCCCAGGTGTGCAAATGAGTGTGAGTGGTTGTATGAGTCCATGATTTATGAATGACAGATTGAATGGGAGTACATCTCTACATGTGGCCCTGCAGAAACTGGTCTGGGGTGACCCCTGGGATCGGCTCCACCCCCCCAACGCCCAACCCTGACTGCAGGATAAGCGGTATAGATAATGAATGAATGAATGACTTTCCTTGTTGTGATACCCGTTTCATCTCGTTTCCAATACAAATGTTTTTTATCCTCGTTTTTTCCTCACAGCTGATGCTCACCTCTGCTGGCCCCTCGTGTCATAAGGCTCCAGGCCTGAGAGAGCCCAAACATGTCCAGACAGTGGACTCCTTTGTTGCACCCCTGGAGGGAGGCATCATCATCAGCGGATTCAACGGGGAGGACGAACGAGGAGACTTTGAGAACTTCGAAAGAGAGCAATCTTTACCCGGATATGAAACGGACAGTCGGCGGACAGGAATAGCCACGCAAAAGAACAGGTTAGCGATGATGAGGAGGATGAAAGAAGGGATATGAAGCGAGAAGGAGGCCTGAGATTGAGGTTGGAGAGGTGAACAGACGGATAAGGAGGAAGAGCCGGTAGACGGAAAACCCGCATCAGATACTTTTGCGCTGGGGAGAGCAGGATCAGAAGTAGAGCAAACTTTGGTCTATTTCTGGTCCTGTTGGATAACAGAAAAAAAACGTATCAGGCGATGTGAAAGTGAAAAAAAATTATGGACGGAATGGAAATGAATATGGTCGTGAAGGTTTTATCGGACTTACCATTAATTTTGTAAAAGATGGGCGCAGAGGTACTTGTACTGTATCTCTCAGTGGACACCATATTAGAATCTGACAACAATAATCACAGCAAACTTGTGGACTTCTTGTGATGTGATCACATTGCGAAAGATGCCCGAGCAAATCGACACCTCACTTTCCTTGACATTCTGCACTATTTTCATCAATTGATATCTATTTTGTACATCTGTAACTCACCACTAAAGACATTTGCAGCCTTAGTGCAATAAATCATCTGCTTAAGTTATGGGTTGCTAAGATGTGTACGATATCAAGCTGATGCAGAGACGGCTTTGGACAGTATGCAGCCATTCACTCACACCAACGGCTGCGGAGCTGCCATACAAGGTGCTAACCGGGCCGATTTTGTATCGACGGCTTGCTCAAGGACGCTTCGCCGCGCAGACAGGATGGGCCGCGAATCGAACCGCCAACTTTCTGATCGGAACGGACGCCCGATCAACCGTTTGAGCCGCAGCCGTTGTACTTGGTGAGGGACTTGGATGTGTTTCAGACAGAACAGTTGTGGTTTATTTCATTGTGTTACGGCCAGTCACGGTTCGCGACGTCCTCGACCTACAGCGTTTCGTGGTTGCCATCTACCATGAATTAATTAAGAAAGCCTCATGACGTTGAAAAAAAAAAAAAAAAAAAATGAAGAAATGATAGAAAATAATAATAATAATAATACTGTTAAAAAAGAAATTTAAAGGGGCGGCGTGGCTCAGGGGTTAGAGCGGTTGTCCTTGGAACCGAACATTCCTGGTTCGATTCTCCAAGCCTGTCCAAGTGTTGTTGAGCAAGACACTGAACACCCGACCGCTCCCCTGGCGCTGCTCAGTCGCTGCCTTCTGCTCACGGTTCATCCGTGATGGGTTAAATGCAGTGGTCAAATGTCACTGATGTTGTGCTGTATGTATAACTGAACGTGACAAAGAAGGTATTTCCTTAAACAACAAATTTGCGGCGTTAAAACTAATTTTTTCCCGCGGGAACCAGTTGGCTATGCGAGCTTGGCCAAGGTGCGTGCCGCGACCCCTTCCTCCGACAGGTCGGGTAACACGTGAGTGTGAGAGTGAATTCACACCATAGTTTGAGACGCTTCGAAGATACATTCAACAACAACAGCCTTGCGTGCGCGTGCGGAGATCGCTACACCGCAATTCAATGGCCTTCCGATCCCCTAGTGAATTATTTATATCCTCATTCTGACTCGATGCAGTCCAGTGGCATCGCCGGTGTGTTAACGCGGCGGAGGTGAGGTAAATTAAGTCCTCAAATCGTTCATGAGCATAACCGTCATAATGGGTGTCGCTATCAGCCGTCACACTGAATATGACGGATAAAGACGGCAAAGCTCACCATTTAAAATGATTGAAAATGAACGCAACGCGAGTTATCCATTTCTCCGGTACCCAATTTGTCTGCTTTTCAGATGTGCTGATCTCAGAAATCAACCCCCCCACCACCCCACCTGTTTATCACCTGCTCAGCTTTGGACTAATTTCCATGATATTCAATTATCGCTGCCTTCCAAAGACCTGCTGGCATGGAGTAATTGAAGCAACGCTGTGTTCGACTGCCAGCATTTAAGGGATTAGTCGCTGCTTAATGTAACGGCTCTTTGTCGGGAGGAAACGGGGATGCAGAGGGGTTGTCGCAATTATGTTTTTATGTCGTTTTTTAGCATCGTTTTTTTGCAATATAATTACAATAGAGATCATGAGAGCATGAAATTCCCGGTATACCCTCATTACTTTCATATGCCTGGATCAATTATTTCTTGCTCGGGGAATCAGACAACTCCGGTCTTGTAATTGCAATGCAGTGCTTTATGTCGCCTCTTTTATTTATGCGATCAAACTTTCTATAGCTTTACCTAATAGGCCGTTTACCTACATCACATTTCGGAGGATGAGAATGAAGTAAAGCTTTATGATTTGGGGACATTTTAAGTATCCTTGTCTCTCTCTGTGTCTCAAATCTGGTCCCGTTATTCAAAATATTTGACTTACTATTCATTCATTCATTCATTCAGTGTCTATACCGCCTATCCGGCAGTCTGGGTAGCTGGGGATGCCGGAGCAGAACAGAACCCGGATTGAGTCGATGCAGGCACGAGGCAGAACATGCAAACTCCAGCCAGAAAGCCCCCCCCGAAGGAATCCATCCAAGGACCTTCTCACTGTTCACCCCCTCACCGCCGAGCTCGGACTCACCAGTGATGTTTAAATATATTTTTATCTCGAAATTCCCTTTTTCAAACTTTGCTCCCTCCACACACCTGCTCCCGATCACATGATTACACTCGCCCAGGTGCCAAACTGTCGCCTCCCCATTCATCGGCAGTTTCGGGATGTTGCGACGGAGGATTCTTTCTAGGGTTTCTTCTGCCTGACCTCCTGGTTGCAACCCTTCCTGTCCCCAGCTCACCTGCTTCAGTAACTAAAGCAACTCCTCACCTGTTTTGCCGTCGAACAGTGAGACATGATAAGTGAGACACCGTTGTCCTTCTTTGGGCTTCATTCGGGTCATGGAAGTCCAACTCTTTCATTAAGATACTGCATTTTTCCCTCACAAAGCTCATTGTGAATTTACCGCTTTTAGCTCTTTTAGAAAAACAGTATTTTTATTTTTTTTTCCAATCGTTCGCTTCAGTAGGAATTCTTTCAGCGGCTTCGTCTGGTGTATCTCAAGGTTCCGCTCTTGGGCCCCTAATTTATAAATGTATTAATATTACAACACGTCCTTGTGATCAATCCAGAATTTTTCACGGTATGTCGAATTTTATGAGCCAGCTACATCTGAGGTTCTGCTATTCAGCCTTGAAATTTTTATACCTCATGAACTTGTTTGAGTTCAAGCGCACCTGTTTAGTGGTGATGTCTAAGTCATGTTACCGCCAACGCAATGTACTATCTAAACACTGAGCGTTCAATTGCTTACCCAGAATTAAAGCAGGGTTGTTTTTTTTTCTTCAGGAAAAGATCACTGGCATCTGAAACTATTACATTCACAAATTCATTTTATTCACTTGAAGTTTCAATGACGAAATGTGAAATTTCTCTCTTTTATTAAAAAAAAATAAATAAAAAAAATTGGCTATTTAGTTTGCTGGCTATATATCAGCCAATTTAAAATATTATGTTAAATGTGTATGGTATCTGCTTTTTATTATTACCCGCGGTCATGGTGGCGCATTGGTAAGCCCTCTGCGGTTCTCAGGTTTCCTTCCACAATCTAACCATGCACTAGATTAAGTCTATAAATACACCATTCACTCGCTCGCATTTATCTCAAATGGATATCACCCATTTAAAAAGCACACCTTAAATAGCGACCCCTGTTCTTGTAGAGGACTAAATGTTGTTGTCATGCTGCTTGTGAATAAACACCGGGTGTGCAGGGGTTGATACTATGAATATTCGATGACGGAATATATTAGCTTAAGGTGTGAACCATTTTACAGGAAGTCATAAACTCAAACCGCTCGGAAAATGTCACCGATCAGACCAGGCGGTCATTATTCATGCAGTCCCTGCAACATCTCATAATTTCATGTGCGTCTGTCTTAATGATCAACTGACAGTGTCAATAGAATACTAATTTCTCACATATGGGAGTTTTGCATATTGTGATACTTTTTGCGTGGGCGTTTTTATATTCAAACGACAGGGGGACTGAAATTGCAGCGCTGAGTCACAGCGATTCAACATAAACCCGTGACGGTGAATTTCATGCGGTTCGCCTCGCGCTGAATGACGGGGTGCGAGCGGCGCACCATGGAGTTTATCTGCGAACGTTCCCTCTTGAAGTCGAGGCTTTGATTGCACGGCCGGAAATGTTTGAGCCTCGATGCGTTTTCTGGAAACGCGTGTATATTTCAATTCCTCCGAGCTGCTAAAGCGCTGAACTATGGGATGACCGCCGGCCTCGGGCTAATGTCTGACACAGCTGGAAAAATTCATATCAACTGAATTGCTTTGTCGCACGAAGCATTATTAACGCCTCGATGTATTTCGAGCTGCTGAACATTCCCTTTAGTCATGCCACGGTGACTTCAATTAACTTAATGAATTCAAAACTGTGCATTTCATTGGACAATGCTGAACTATAAGCCCCAACAATTGCCTTGCAAACCTTCAGCGAGTAGATACAATGTCAGAGCCTCCCATTGTCCCTAATTTCGGCTTCTCACTTCGTTCACCGAGACGAGAACGGAGACACAACAAGGGCGGGCGTTTTTTTAAAAGGCGGCGATTTCGAAAGAGCCGCCAGATTGAGGCTGCCGTTTTTACACTTGACAATCAATTCGGCGCGTCATGTATGAACGCGGGCGTGCGCGTCCACGTGTCACCGCTGTCGGGTCAACATTGGGGCAAATTCACTTCGCCGAGGGCCCCCTTTTTTTTTTTTTCTGTCGTTATTATTGCCTCTGAATCGAGCCGCAACGCCCACTCCGTCGAGATGGAAATATCCTCGGCGGGTTTGCGAGTGACCTCACAGGAAGCCGTGACTCAGACATTAACACAAGCAGGACTAATGAAATGCTCTCACATATTCATCGCCCCCCCCCCCCCCCTCTTCGCCTAAGAGTGACTAAAAACCTTCATTTCTATTCAGGTCTCACGGACAGAGCTCGATGTTACCATTCGCGTAAAAAAAAAAAAAAAAACTTTAAAAAAACAGCCATTCCGGATCCAGTCTAATAACTCATCAAATCTCAGACCCGGGGTCCTTGCCGTTCTTCCATAAAGAGAAATACTGTACTCAGACTCCCGTTTTTCCTAATATGTGGGATTGCGCCGCGCCGGCTGTTGCATTGATATTGAAACAGCGCTCTCTGCTGAATATCGAGTAAAATTACATCTCCATGTTAGTAAAAACGCAGTAAACTGAGTCAAAAGCCACTAACGGTGTGCAAACATATTGTATCATTTCCTGTCTGGGCTCCATTGATCCCCACGCAGTGTGAAACCCTATCCCCCTCTGCAAGACTCTCAAGCCCGGGGAACCAAATTGCCGTCTCTCACCTCCCCTTCTGACATGTGTGTGCACGTTTGAGACTGTGTGTTGACACTTTCCTCTTCCTCCTTATCACCGTCTGTGCGTCGGTTTCTTTTCGCACCCCTGAGAGTCGAGAACCTTTAACACTGAAATAATCAAACCGATATCAGATTATTATTTTTTTAATCATCAGCTGAGCATCGTATGACAAAGTATTCAGGCTTGAACTATCCTGATATTATGGTCCACTAAAAATCCGAAACAGTTATTTATTTATTTTTATTTTTTTAAAGGATTTCAGAGGACGGAGCACTGTCCGATGGTCCTTTTTTTTTAAGGTCAGCTGCGCTTAGAAATGTGTGGAATCAATGCATGTTTGGAGTTTGAGAAATGGGAAGCAGTTTGAGATACGTGGAAATAAAAGTTTGACCAAAAATGGGAGAAAATTCGGAAACTTCCAGAAAAGAATGGACATATCGAGCTTTCAGAAGAGGAATAAAAGTGTTTATGGGGAAAGCAGTGAGTGCAGTCAATTCATAGTCTTGTCATTCGCTTGAATAAACACTGCAAGACACGGCGTCGTATTTTGTTTTTATGTCATGAATGAGTCAAGAAGATCTTTAGCGAAAAAAAACATTGCAAAAACAAGTTTGCCACAAACGGCAAAATTGTACGATCAAACAAACATCACTTCCTGCCAAATTGTGCAACTGCAGCGCATGGGGCAGGAACTAAGAAAATAAGTTTCCTGTCCTGCTGTGTCATGCAAGCTGATGCTACATAGATACATGATAAAATATAAATACACACAAACACAGGGAGGGGTGGGGCTGGTGGTGGGTGGGGGGGTTCTAGTGGACAGGGGTGATGAATGTGGAGTGGGAGTTCCATAAAGCAGATCTGGAGGCGCTCTCTTCTGTTTCCCTGCCGGCCCACTCCTGCACACAAACACGATCACGTGTACAAACTGTTAGCAAGCGCGGTGTGATTGCTTTTCCTGTGGCAGGAGCTATATATTAGTACTCGCTTTCGCTGCAACACACACACACACACACACACACACACACACACACACACACACACACACACAACCCCGTACCGGATTGCCTATTCTAGGAGCCTGTTTGAGGTAGTGAGTTGTCACCGCCTGCAAATCCTCAAAGTTTTCCCTTTCTTTTTTTCCCTGACACGTTCTAAACACATGCATGCGACCTGCGTTGCTC
>CAAKHD010003502.1:41390-52348 GCA_901007705.1 Fistularia tabacaria | reverse complement strand
TGTGGAGGAGCTATATATTAGTACTCGCTTTCGCTGCAACACACACACACACACACACACACACACACAACCCTATTGCCTATTCTAGGAGCCTGTTTGAGGTAGTGAGTTGTCACCGCCTGCAAATCCTCAAAGTTTTCCCTTTCTTTTTTTCCCTGACACGTTCTAAACACATGCATGCGACCTGCGTTGCTCTTTCCCATTTCTCGGGCAAAGCAAACTAAATGAATGAAGAAACTTTTTTTTTGTTTTTTGCCAGAAACATTTTGAAGCCATCATTGCATGCCAGATTAAATCACTGCTTTTCAATCCAAATCCCTGCAGAGACTGACGCGTGTAACGTTGCCGTCTTTTACAGGGTAATTTTAGCTCCGTTATTGAATACTAACAATGACTTCTCGGTCGGGAAAATCCTGTCTTTGACCCCAAAGTGTGCAAAAAGAGTAATGTCTATTCTTCTGTTACGCGTAAAAATGCACCGGCCTCCAGCTTTTCCCTCTGGTGGCCGATAAACTTTCACGAAATATATCATTCAGAGCTGCGGTTTCAGATTAATCTTTTGTCATATCTGGTTTCACAAAATGAGCAGCGGCAAATGCAAAGATTTTTTTGAAATATGCATCTAAACTGGCATTCCAGTTTCGTGCATCCGGACGTTTTTTCTTCCCCTGCGATGAAGCAGGAGCTTTTATTTTAGTTGAGAGCCTTTCATCGGGCTAGCACAATCTCAGCAGCGGTGTCCTGCTCGACGGCGCTCATTCGGAATAACTGTGACTCCGATGTAGTGTTCGAAATAGGGGTTGACTGATGACTGGTCGTGTATGAGCATGCGTGCGTGTGTGTGTGTGTGTGTGTGTGTGTGTGTGTGTGTACTCCATTTGCGATGAGGAAATCATGCAAGTTTACAAATGTTTGCCAATGTTCATCTCAAGAGAAAAAAAAAATTGGAGGCGAGGATGTGCCAGAAATCCCTGCAGCGGACCACCGGATTCTATTTCAAAATATTTACTGGTGTGAAGTTTCCTCTTGCTAAGTGAAGGAATACAAATTGGAGGCCTGTGTTTGTTTTTACACTCCACTTTATGTATCTATTGGAAAATGCAAAAATGTCTCATTAATGTGGTTTGGATCACAAAACAGGATGCTGCTGTTCTCACACTGTCTTGCAATTCTTTTAGGAAGTCCACAATTTTATCCATTTTATACTCGGACTGCGAATACTCTCTCTCAATTCTCAAAACTGACATTTTCTGTAGGGCTTCGGCTTCACCACAAGCTGGTCCCTGGTTCCGTAATTTTTTTTCAGTTCAATTCATTTGAAAAAAAATGCCTTGTTTTTGTTTGACAGTAGTGGATGATCAATAATTACCTGAGAGGTGAAGCTCGAGCCGCTGAGTCGAAGGTCTGCAACAGCAACGTTCAAGTTGTCCAAGTTGTTGGCACCTGCCGTGTTTTTCGAGGTTAATTCATATCATGAAAAACAATCTAAATTCAGGTTAGTGGTTTGGTT
This sequence comes from Fistularia tabacaria, assembly GCA_901007705.1. Taxonomy (NCBI): domain Eukaryota; kingdom Metazoa; phylum Chordata; class Actinopteri; order Syngnathiformes; family Fistulariidae; genus Fistularia; species Fistularia tabacaria. The sequence goes on along the minus strand of CAAKHD010003502.1, from coordinate 50,838 downwards.
TCTGCGGGCGACGGCTTACCAACACCGTGGCCCTTGGTGCGGTCCTTCGTCCAGAACTGTGCTTCCTGCCTTAGATAGTCCAACATAATGAGAGTTCATATCGAAGCCTTAGTTTTGACAAAATATTACAATTTTATATATATATATCTATATATATATATATATATAGATATATATATATTTTCTATTTTATTCTTTCAAAGTAAGTCCTTTGATCGTTTTTAGCCATTTACAAACTCACACGGATGAGTTTTGACCGAGGAATTAAAGGCTTCGTGCCAAGCACACGAACTTCCTAGGAAAATGTATCAAAACAATCTAAATGCAAGTGCAATTTAAGCGACATTGGATGAAAATAAATATATATACCCTTTAAATTGCTTTACTTTGAAAATGGGGAATTCGAAGTAACAGCACTAGAATGTGATTTTTTTAAATTCTTTTTTAACCAAAAGCATTGCAGAAATGTACAATACCTTTTTTTCTTTTTCTCCGCCACAGCTTTTACTTTTGAAGTTCAAAAGAAAGGAGATGGAGATGAATTTTAATATTTTTTTTCTTTCTTCACACAAAGACAGACTATCAGGAAACAGCCGAGATTTCGTTGCGCTGATCTGAATACCTTTCCTGTGCGCCGCAACAGCCACGAGTGTCAACGAGCAGAGGAATAACACCACAGCGGACATCGAGCCCAATATGAGAGGCCAGTCCACGACAGACTCCTCTGCACGGATCACACCGGCATCATTTTAAAATGATTCGATAAAAAAATTCACGTCAGACACGAATGCAGGGGTTAATGGTTGCATTATAATTCTGTAATGTGGCGACATTGGGTTTGAGTTTTCTTTTGATGGTGTGATGATATAGTGATGCTGGTGTACCTGTTCCTGGTGGCGGAGTGACTCCTGAAAAGAAAAGATTTGTTACAATTTCACCGTGAAAATATGTCGTGGCAACATCACGTCAGTACCTTTTGATACGGCCAAGGAGGGGCTGCGTTGCGAGTCGGTCCATTTCGTCCCCAGGTGGGAGCTGTAGTGGCACTGGTACAACGCCACGGGAGCGTCCTGCACGGGCAGCTGGAAGGTGGCCTCGTGGCTGTTCATATTCACGGCGTGGCTGGCGACAGGTTGGTCCTGACCCGCCAAGGAGAGGAAGAAGACTGCGCCGGGGTACGAGGGAGAGCCGGAGCAAAGAAGATGCCAGACCTCCGAATGCTGCTGGAGGACGAGAGTGGGCCTCGGAAGCACATCTGGGCAGAGAATATAGCACGAAAAATTAGTTGAGGAAATGAGGAGAGCGCTACTATATTCTTGTGTCAATATATAAATGTGTGTATATATATATACATATATATATATATATACTGTATATGTGTGTGTATGTATGTATGTTGCAGAAAATGAAATGCTTTGTAATTATAATTATTTAGAAGTGAATTTTGAAGTTTTAACTTCACCATTCGCATACTATGATGTATAATTTTTATTCTTTTTAAAAACAATTTTCATAAAAAAAAAATTAAAAAAATTAAAAAAACAAGTCTGGACAAGAGATGGACAGATTTCTCAGCCGGATGACATTTTCATATTTTTTAAAAGATCATTCTTCAATATCGTTCTTTCAAAGCTTCTTTTACAAGCATTTGTTACCATGAGCGACGGCCCATTAAATGCTATCCTTGGTTATGAATAGAAAATCAAATGGGGAGGCAAAAAAAAACAACAAACTTGGAAAAACTGCTCCTGAGTTTTTGCAGACAGTCCTTGCCTTCGACGGAGATCTGAACCATGTTACTGACGGTCGAATTGATGAATCCTTTTGGACCGGGCATCTGATAGAGGCAGGTGTATTCGCCGTCCTCGCCCCCCTTCACCGGCCCCACCGTGAAGACCCCCGGTGTGGCTTCGGGGTTCCGCCGCTGGGTGACCTCCGGGTGAAGAACCATGGACGTGGGCTCTGAGCCTCCTGGGCTCCTCAGCAAAAAGAAGGACGCGGCTTCGTAGGGAGACGCGGACTGCGGCTGAGGCTGGGCTGGGACGGAGCAGCTGAAGGACAGCGCGTCTCCGCGTTTTACCACGCCGCTGGAGGGCTCCACGGACAATACCGGAGGCGGGAAAGAGGGTGTGGAGTGGGTCGGGGGAACGTCTGCGGAGGAAAGACAGAAAAACAAAACGTATCTACGGAGCAGCGAAAGGAGAAACCACGTCTGTTTATCAAATCTTTGCACACAATCTGCGCATAGTCTCTGACAATCTGTCATCGGCCAAACGTGCTGCGGCTTTCAGTAGCTGGTGGCCGCTCCCATTGTGTTTAATTATGAGTGTGTGTGTGTGTGTGTGTGTGTGTGTGTGTGTCTGTGCGCGTTTCATTTCTGTACGAAGCGCAGGATGTAACCGCTGCAGAACACACCAGAGAACAGAGGACAATAAGAGACGCCAGCGAGCACCTGCGTGCACCATTTTGGCCCTGGGCTCGCAGAGGAGCGGATGGGACTGTTTATTGTTTTTCCACCACGTGCCGAATCACTCCACAGCTTGTTTGTCAGTCTGGCAACTTTTTTAACCGGCTTTTCCCCATCTGGAAATATCAAAACCTATTATGACTGAAACACAAACCCACCTCTCCGGTGCTCCAGGTTCAGATAGGGGCTGAAGGCGCTGTAAAGACCTTCCTGGTTCTTGTACAAGCAGCAGAAGAGCTTGCGGTCCGTGCTCTCGCTGACCCCGACGGTGAAGAGAGCCCTGTCGCCGGCGGGCTGCAGCGTAACCGAGTCCACCTCAACAAATTCAGAGAAAAGCAGGAACCGTGAACATGAGGGAACCAAGTGGCAAGGGGAAAAAAACAAAGGATCCGAAAATTAAAAGTATATCGGAATACCTTCGCTCTGAGTTTGTAGAGCATAAAAACAACCCCGCTGCTGCCCTCTGATGCCTGGCAGACCAGGACCGCCGAGTCCCTTGACCATGAGGAGATGTCAAGTTTAGGTGCAGGAAGCGTGAGAGGCGACTCAGATCCTTCAAATTGACCTGAGCAGGTTAAAGAGGGGTCATTTTTTCTTATTCTTTTCATTCATTACTTTTGTAATCTATTCATTTTCAGCATCAGAGCGGTGCTGGATCATTGCTGAGACTGCTTTGTGCGCTCACACAAAGAGGCAGAGTTGTGCATGTCTGATGGAAATATTTAGTAAATAAATGTAGTAAAATAATGAGGAGTCTCATGAGCTGCTTACCCCACAACTGCAGAGACGTGAAAAGCAGAGAGTAAGTCCTAAGCAATCCTCCACGCAAGACCGTTTGCATCTTTAGTTCCCAGAAGAAGTGTGGCTTGAGAAAGAGCGCCTCGGTCCTCCGTCTTCCTCTCTCTGTTTTCTTAATACATTAACATCCTCCCGCAGAACGAGAGGTGGCGGGGGTTGTGTGTGTGTGTGTTGGGGGGGGGCGTCAAACCTGTAAACACACTTCCTTTTTGGGAACTCGCTGGTCAGATGATGTCATGAATGGCAGCGGTTCAGCGTGGTGTGACAGTGGGCAAAAAGTGTTGAAAAGTGTTGCTTCGAAAATGAAAATGTTAGTGTTTTCTTATCATCCAAGCAAGGAATAATTACATAAGAAGTAATAGATTATTAATTTGTTTTTCTTAATTTTCCATTTAGTAGGCATGGTCAGGATCTCCTTTAAGCAAATGAAACGAAATGAAATTTAAAGAATGATGCGATTTAAATGCAGATGCGATATCTGCATTTAGGTTAAATTATAAGAGAAAGACAGTCAAGAGGACTAGATTTACCTTGAGCTATACAGTTGGTTGGAGTCTGTGCATTCAAGGGAATGAGCCTTTATTTATTTGTGTAGTTATTTGGGATATTAAGCTGACTTTCAACAGGTGTAACACAATGATGATAAAATAACCCCCCCATGGACAAGGCCTTGGGGAAGAACAGGATGGAAACTAATGCGTGGCGAGCGGCATTTTGAGGAAGAACATGAGTTAAGCTTCTTTTAAAAAAACAAAACAAAAAAAACGCATGTTTTTTTTTTTTTAAACCTGAAAATCCCCCGTGTTACTCACTTGATCTTAAGAGGCCTTTACAGCGAAGACTATAATCTGCATTTTACCCAAACTCCTGCAAAGCTCAGTTCACTGCTCCCTTAGTTCCTCCAGCATCAGAGCATGTGTGTGTGTATATGTGTGTGTGTGTGTGTGTGTGTGTGTGTGTGTGTGTGTGTGTAGGGTAGAATTCAGTTGCGTCCTTCTTCCATCTGATGAGTAGCGATGGAGAACAGCGATGGACGGCTGCTCCGCCTCCCATCTGCATGTGTGTGACCCGCAACTGGGACGGATCGATCAGCGTGGAGCCGTTGGAGCAGCGGTTCGGAGTTGGGCGGTCGCACGCCTGGGACTGCATTGACCATCTTCCCCTTGGCTTATTTTATGACATGAGCTCCTCTGCTTTCAGGTACTGGAAACCCCGTGCCACAATCAACGCCCAGATTTTCGGACCAAAAGTGAAAACGTGTGAAATGACAGGGTTTGGGGTTTTGACCAGATGTAACTGCGGATCCGTCAAACCACAACCCCAACAGAAACCCCTTGTTTGCATCTCTTTGAGCCGGAACAATACTTTCCCTTTGGTTACTTAAACTTTACCTGTTATGGAGCGACAGCAATTTTGTTAATGGGGGCCTTAAAAACGTACTTTGGAATCTATAGATAGTTTTTCATTTGTATAATTATTGTTTTTTAGCCATGGCTATCAGTGTCATAAACACTGGAGTGCAGAAGGATTTTTCAAGGTCAAAACTAAATGATAGATGTGACACTTTCTGGGTTTGTACATGTAGAGCAGGTCAATCTCCAACCCGTGTTTGCTGGGGACACTTTGAGGCCAAAATGGCTGCTCAACTTTATTGAAACAAATAAAATGTAGGCGTTTTTATTTTATGAAATAAGACACAAGAAGGTCCCTGGTTCAATTTTGACTAGTAGGGAACTTTCTGGTTGTCTGCGTGGGTTTTCCTCCAGGTTCTCGGGTTTCCTCCCACAGTCCAAAAACAAGCAGAGGGTTCACTGGAGAGCAGAAATTGCCCAGACAGGTGACTCAGAGAGTGAATGGTTGTATGTCTCTATCTGCGAACTGCAATTGACTGTAACCTTATATGTATATATATTTATTTATACCACAATGGAGGCCACTGCAGAAGCACAAACATGCAGGGAACATAACAAAAGGAGAATACAAACCAGTATTCATAATCAAAGACTGAAATAGAAAATAGAATATTCATGTGGGAAAATACAGTGGTGGTGTTACACGCCTGCTTTTCCAAGTTGATTTATATGTCAGATTTCAGTATTTTTTTTCAGAACGGATGGTGTTGTGAATCATTTCCCTGTCATTCGTTCTCACTAAGTATCGACAGCACAGTCCCAACGCTAATCCATTGTTATCGACAGTGTAGTAAAAATAAGTGACTCTGGCTCCGGATCTTTGCTTGTTGTTTGCAACTGACCGAGGAGAGCTATCTTGCTCTTCAGTTCCATGACTTTATTGGCTGTCTCTGTCATGTTTTTGCCAGTGCGTTCACCTCCCGTCTTTTCCCCTGCATGTAGCACAACGCGTCATGCTAATTGAAAGTTGCGGCCGATTGGCTCTCCGGTGTTTGGTTCAGGAAGGAACGTGACGTGTGAACGCATTGATTAGCTCCTCAGGGGGTCAGAGGGGTACGGGGGGGATCGGGGGTCACTGACCTTGGGAATGGGTTTTGAAATGTGCTCCCGCTCACAGCTATACTGTATAGTCGACCTCAGCGTATTTTATTATCATCCAGCAGAAACAAATCCAGAATTTGCATGAAAACCAAAGATGCTCAGTGATAATGAGTTGACCCACATAAGACAGCAAACAGCACTGCCACTGAGATGGTGTTACAATTATAATTCTTACACTGTGTGGCAAACACACACACACGCACACACACACACACACATTCTACATGGATTCACTTCTGGTACCGCTGTCCTATATGTGGAAATCCTAGGCTGCCGCCAACCTGACCTACTATTTGTTGTCACGTTCTCCTCCATCGTCTGATTCCAACCCTTGCCACCCATACCTTGCCTCCCTATCTATAGATAGATAGATTGAGAGCCCAGCAGAATGAAAAATACACATATATATTTTTATACACACATATATATATATATATATATATATTAAAATATTTGGTGTGTATATTCATATATTTATATGTGTGTTTATTCCCAGGACCTAACAAGTAGCATGAATCATTTGCATTCATAAGCATTGTTCAAGCAGACACTTCTCTGTGGAAACCACCAAAGGCAGTAACGCGCTTTCTCAGCCGCAACGCTGCTTCCTCTAAGGCTCTCGCCAGCTTTTGTGTAACATGCATGGACGTGTGAGGATCAGGAGTGAGATCATGTGATGCGTGCGAGCCATATCATATGCGATGCAGCGCACATGAACAGTCGTGGAAGGTGACAAAGCACATTTGCTGAAACAAGACGGCCAGGCTGTAACTGGTAGCAAAGTCTACAATGACCACATTGGGTACGATTTAAAAACACAGATATTGATTTTTCTCTTCAGACCGGTGCAATCTTTAACAGTAATATAATAGGCTTCACTAATGTGATGGAAGTCATGAAAGATTCCCACATCCGGCCCTGACGCACCAATGAATGCTTGGTTCTGAATATTTTCTGCCGTGCCGCGTGCGCCCTTTAAATTCTCTTTTCAACCCGTCTCGCGAGGAATGGAGAAAGGAATGAGTCTCTTCTTTTCAACAGGCTTTTTCAAGCGTTTGAACCCTGATTCTGTGTCTGTGGTTTAACTTGAGTTAACCTTGAGCTCACCTATCATGACAGGTGAGCGAAAATATCCCACTTTTAGCACTCATTTACTGTGAGTCAGATAAGGATCGACTGTATGACATGCACATATAGGGTTTGTTTTTTTTATAACTAATTGATTTATCTATTTTTTATTTGTTAGTTTTTTTCATTTTCATTCTGAGCCCCAGTCATGGTTCAATGCCTGAATTTTCTCAAGTGGCCCAAAAGCATGTTTCCCAAATTTGACAACTTAAGATAGAAAAATAACGTCCTTGTTTGCGTGTGGTCAAGTTTGAGGCACAAAAAAAAAGACAAAATATGGTTACAGAAATTCAAAATAAATAACTAGATCAAGAAATGAAAACCAACAGTAAACACTTGGTCAGGGTCACGTCCTAAGGAACAATATTCATACGACTCTGTACTGTGGAGAAATACAGAACTGCAATAATAAGTGTATGCTATGAGCCAATGACAGCGGAGAAGTACAGTGGATATGACGTAATTTCCCCTTTTTTCTGTGAAAGGTGCCTGGGACATTGAATCATGCAACATCCTTTGCTCCAGTAAAGGGGATTGATTTGAATCTCAGCGCTTTTGAGTTGGTGCCAATCATCATAGGCCACTAGATGGCATCTCTGACTCAAATGCCAAGAATCCTCACACTGTTTGCATTTGCACATCTGCCCCCCTTAAAAGGCTCACAAAATGGATTGGCTCTGAAAAAACAACACATTTTTTTGCAGATGTGTATTTATTCTTTGTAGTCAGAAGTGACAGTCCCAGCTGCAACAGTGAACGGCTCGATGCACCGATCAATCAGCCACAATTAACGTTGCTCATATCCATACTTGTACGTGCGCTGTTAGCACTGTTTGCGAAATGATACAAACGGCCTCCATAGGACACAGTAAAAAAAAAACGATATTCCATTGCGGTATGCGTAAAAGCTAATGTCCTAACCAGTCAGTTTGGACCAGGAGCAGCCTTTGGCTCCGGACTGCAGTTACACAAACACATGGGCTGCTGGAGAAGACCATTATTGATAATAATAAAAGTTTTAAAAAAAGAGAGACCAACGGAGCACAGCGAAGATGCCAAAACATGTCGGGACTGGAGGTGACAAGGTTTGGGCACTTGAGTAGCGGAGAGCCAAATGCTTGAAACGTAATTAGAGCAAAGAAAGAGGCTTGGGAGCTTTATAAGTTGCAGTAAACAAAATACGGTAATTGCGGTAATAATTAAAAAGTAACAATGCTGTTCTTGGATCATGCCTCCTGCATGCTCTGCAAAGCCCTCTGAGAATGTGTTTACGCACACAAAAACGACAAACAATCTCCAAATCTGTGCTGCAAGGACGGATAGATTTCTATCCAGACCAGATTTGTTCTCACCCTGACCAGTTTTGCTCCAATTGCAAGTTCAAAAACAAGTTCTTGTGTAACAACCAGAATTTTGACATCAACTATATGCTAACTTGTATATACTTTGTATTTGCTTTCGTATACCCTTTATTTTTATACTGAGTTCCATTTTTGTTTTCTTTTCATATTATTTTATCTGTACTGTGTGAGTAGGAGCCGCTGCAACGAAGAGCCATTTCTCCACCGGGGATCAATAAAGTCTGTCGGAATTCATATTCCATCTTTGTCAATTAATTTTGATACATTTAACTTTGTTCGGGGAGAAGCTCTCCAAACTTTTCCTGCAATTATACCCAAATCCCAAAAGCTGCACATATTTGTTCATGCTGTCTATTTTTTGGGGGGGAAATAAAGGTAATTAAACAGAAATAAATATACTTATTTTAAGATCGTCATCAATAACCTGTTTCAAACTTGCACTTTCCTTTTTGCATGCTTTAAATTGCCTGCTGCCATGCAGATTTTGAATATTCATGTTGCGCTGTCATCCCCTCACACACTTTCATATTTCTACATTTTCTTTCATTTTTTTTTTCAATATTTGGTTCCTAACCTTGTAACTGTCTATATTTGGATAAGTGGCTTTTGCCGCTTTCCTGTGACTCTACCTTACATATTCTGCCTCAGGATGTGTTCGTTAAACAGACTGTGTTTTTCTCTTCTTGCAGGTTATATTGGGATTCCTGAGGAGGCAGATTTCAAAACGGGGCTGTATGAGCCACCCAGAAGCCACAATCTGGTATGTTATTATATTTGTTTGTGTGTGTGTGTGTGTGTGTGTGTGTGTGTGTGTGTGTGTGTGTGTGTGTGTGTGTGTGTGTGTGTGTGTGTGTGTGTGTGATTTTATATTCCTCTGAAATGCATGTGCTTTGACCTCTTCTTTACATCTTTATTGAATTCCAAAAGCCATACCACCCTCAACTTTTCAGTAAGCCTAGTGTTATACAATGTTAACATAAATTATGGTTTGCTAATAATCCATTATTTTCTGTTCGTCAACTGCATTTAGTGTGTGTGTGTGTGTGTGTGTGTGGGTGTGTGTGGGTGTGTGTGGGTGTGTGTGGGTGTGTGTGGGTGTGTGTGGGTGTGTGTGCTATCAAGGCAAAAAAGAAACATCCACTGAAGTCTCCACAAGATGGCAGTGTTTTATTGCAGAATTG
>CAAKHD010003502.1:21514-41370 GCA_901007705.1 Fistularia tabacaria | reverse complement strand
ACCCTCAACTTTTCAGTAAGCCTAGTGTTATACAATGTTAACATAAATTATGGTTTGCTAATAATCCATTATTTTCTGTTCGTCAACTGCATTTAGTGTGTGTGTGTGTGTGTGTGTGTGGGGGTGGGTGTGTGTGGGTGTGTGTGCTATCAAGGCAAAAAAGAAACATCCACTGAAGTCTCCACAAGATGGCAGTGTTTTATTGCAGAATTGCATTCCGCTATTTTGTAATTTCTGCAAGGAAAACCAATTTCATTTACTGATATAGAATCTGATTTTAGCCTCATTACCGTGTAATATGTATTTTCCACCAGAAACCTGGATGTCACCGGGGGCCCTCGCTTGTCATGGATCTTTAATTCGATTTTTTTTCTTGTATTTCCAGATCATTTAATGTGTTCAAAAAATGTTGATTTTTCTGCACAATATCCAAAATATTTTTCATAAAAGTAGATTCATGTCGGCAATTTATAAATCATTTGATGGATTACATGAGTGCGTTTTGCAGATTCTATTATCTATTCTTACGATCACATGGCACCCATTTCACACAACCTCTTTTTGTACAGTTACAAGTGAACAAGGTCTGCAAATGTATACTATTTATGTATGCGTGTATTTATGCGTATATATACATATACATACACACACACACATATATGTATTTATGTATAAGTTGGGGATTGTCATGCCAACTGCACCCAGCGTAGTTGCAAAAAAACATAAGGTCCCCATTAAAAAAGGAAAAAAAAAAAAGGAAATGGAACCTCCAGCCTCCATATGCCAGTGTTTGCTGCTTTCCCTGACAATCATGTGATGCTGTTCCATGGAGGACATGGTCTATCAGGTGAGGGGGGTCTTTGAGTTTGGACAGTGACCTCTATCAAGGTCAACAAGTCTTCTCCCTGGTTGTAAACAGCCGGGGCCGGCCTCTGCCTCCCTCTCCCGAGTCACCTGATGGATTGCGAGCTCTTTTTGAGCCCGCCGTAAGCCCTCCTAAACGGCCTTTCCCGCACCAACGGTTTTAAGTGAAGGGGAACGTTATATAAAAAAAAAATAAAGCTCCCTGACGGCGTTTCTTCCACCCTTGGGGAAGCTACTTTCAAAATCCAGCCCTTGGTTACGGCTCATTTAAGATTCCGCATCCCATACCTCCTGGGGAAAGCGGGAGAAATTCCCGCAGAGGTGTGAATTAAATATCACGCTAGCAGAGTCCTCCACCAGATGTTCCCCCTTCACCCCCACCCCCAGCTCTTGTGTTCACCAGGTCTGCCCGCTATCATGCAGCCATGTCACGAAAACCTGGTTAAATTATGAATTTCTATGTTGGCCTACAGAAACACATTTTCTTAATGCTTGAAAACAGCTGCACATACCTTACATAAAGTTTTGTTGTTTTTTTTTGGGATCCTATTTTAACACCCCTGTAGTGCACTGATAAGCTGCTGTCGCATTTGTCCACAGAGCAGACGTGTGGAAGCACTTGTAGAATAAATTGACAATGAGAGTGACCTATTTTTGCACGCTGACGTTGCCCAGGTGTACGGCTCCCCCACCTGTCTGAGTGGAGTGTAATGGTCGACATCTGCTGTCACTTCAGTTTCTAGCCGTGGAGCCCGAGGGGGCAGGTTGGGCGTTATCTTGTATCATCACTGTTCTTGTACACAGCCACTGGACACAGCTTGTCCCATTTTTAGTGTGTGCAGTTATTTATCAGTCAATAATCACTTCACATTTGCAAATGTGGTTCGTACAAAACCACGTGCTAGCAATGAATTACGATATGAACCGCAACAATTGTGTCAAATCAATAGCTTTCCAGTACTGATAATGTCGTGTCTGTGTGACACTATGACAATACGGAGGCACAGTATCACAGCTCAGTGACTTTATTTATTTCATGAGGAAAAACACACCAAAGTATAGTATTGGAAAGTAACACAGAGCTGTCACAAGACTCTGCAGTACCAGCTGTTTACCTAATTTACCTTCAAATGTACCTAGCTTGGTGGTGCAATGGTTCCACGTCACAGCAAGACGGTCCGTGGCTTGATTTTCTGACAAGGGGCTTTTCTCCATGTTCTCCCTGTGTCTCCAGGTTCTCCGTAAGTTTCCTCCTGCAGTCCAACAAGAACACAGTGGATACCCTAAACTGCCATACGTGTGAACTAGAGGGTGAATGGTTGTATGTCTCCATATGTGGGCTTGCGACCAATTAGCTACCCAATGACAGCTTGGATACGCTCCAGCACCCCTGCGACCTTGAGTGCAGGATTATAGGTATAGATAATGAATGAATGAATGTACCTCCAAGGCCTATACATCACAATTTAGTTGTCCGTCTTCTCACAATCCCGAAATTGACAGAATCAGACACCACAATGTCAGCACCATTATCTGAAAAGATAGTAACAATCACATTGCAATTGCTCAAAATGTATATATAAAGGAGACATTCTCCTCAGATGCCTGAGGAATGGCGAAGAAGTGCGATGGTGCCATTTTTAAGTATAAGGGAGATGTGCAGAACTGATGTATCTATAGAGGAATAAAGTTAATGAGCCACACAATGAAGTGATGGGAAAGAGTAGTGAAAATTTGACTCAGGGCAGCATTCGTGAGCAGCAGTATGGCTTCATATGTAGAAAGAGTATTCAGATGCAGTATTTGTTTAAGAATGCTGGTGGGATATTACAGAGAAGGTCAGAGAGGTGCATTGTACCTTTGTAGATCTGGAAAAAGGGTGCCAGAAGAGGAACTATGGTACTGTTTGAGAAAGTCTGTTAGACTGGTGCAGGACTTGTATGCAAGCTGTGAGGCAGTGGTGTGGTTTGCTGTCGGTGTGATAAAGAAGTTCAAGATTGACGTGGGACTGCATATGGGGTCAGCTTTGAGCCCCTTCTTGTTTGCGGTGGTGATGGACAGGCTGACAAATGAGGTTAGACAGGAATCTCCATGGACCATGATGTTTGCAGATGACACTGCCATCTGTAGTGAGTGTAGAGAGGTGGTGGTCTGCTCTGGAGAGGAATGACGGTTTGTTACAGCAAGACAGAATACATGTGTGTAAATGAGAGGAACCCAAGTCTAGATGTGAGGCTACAGGGAGTGAAGTTAAGATGAAGGCGGAGGATTTTAAGTACTTAGGGTCAACACTCCAGAGCAATGGAGAGTGTGGAAAAGAGGTGAAGACTCGCGTTCAAGCAGGTTGAAACGGGTGGAGAGACGTGTCAGGGGTAATGTGTGATAAAAGAGTATCAGCTAAAAGGAAAGGTAAAGTGTACAAGGCAATGGTGCGTCCAGCAAATGCTGTTTGGTTCCGAAAAAGTGGCAGTGAAGAAAAGACAGGAAGCAGAGCTGAAGGTAGCAGAGGCGAAGATGATGAGCTTCTCTTCTGGAGTGACGAGGATGGATGGGATCAGGAATGAGTCCACCAGAGGGACAGCACATGTCGGATGTTTTGGAGAGAAGGTCAGAGAAGCCACTGAGATGGTTCGGTCATGTACAGAGCAGGGATAGTGAATACAGTGGTAGAAGGATGCTGAGGTTGGAAATGCCAGGCAGGAAACCTAGAAGAAGACAAAAGAGAAGATTCATGGATGTAGTGAGAGAGGACATGAAGTTAGTTGGTGTGACAGAAGAGGATAAAGAGAATAGGGTCCGATGAAGGAGGTTGATTCGCTGTGGCGACCCCTGAGGGGAGTCGCTGAAAGGAAAAGAAGAAGATTCTAGGCTGGATCAAAAGTCAGTATACCAGCTGAATGCAGAGCCCTCATTATCAAATCCCAAAGCTCCCAGTTCTCCTCTTTCCTGTGTAACATTCCTGGCACACTTCTGAATTGATTCTCGTGATTTATAAATACATCGCCGCGTACCGAATCTCGGTGGCGATCCGCAGAGATTACATCCCTCCGTTTCATTCATCGCACTTTTAAAATGTAGATCATGTTCTGGTTATACAAAGTTCCCGCGCTTGTGGCAGATCTCTGGAGGCTTCCAACTTTTCAATGACCTTCTAGGAGTGCTGAGGAGGACCGATAACAACAAAACGTCCATTCAGTACTTGCGCTGCTTCTCCTGCACACAGGGTTCTGGGGAGGGGTGGGGGGCTTATCCCCCGGGGTACGCCCAGTCGAGGCTGGGGTACAACAGGGGCCGGTCCAGCGCCGATCACGGGGGCTGGGATGCAGAGACACACAACCTTTTACTCTGTCATTCACATCCGTGCCAATGTAGTAGTCTTAAAATGAGCAGATGTGTGTTCGTGGCAATCAGTATTTCCAAGCAGATAATGCAACATGTGTGAGCGGGGGTCTAATTTTTTTTGTCCGCAAGTAATTTTACTATCATTTTAGTTGACTGGGGATCTTTTGTCATCTCTTAATGTAATTTCCAGGCCCTATATATATATACATGTTTATGTTTGTGTCTGTGTGTATAGATATATGCATATATGTGTGTGTGTATGTATATATGTATGTAGCTGTGTATATATATATATACATTCCATACACATACACATACATATATATTCCCGATATATATGTATGGAAATATATGTGTGTGTGTGTGTATATATATATACATAAGTGCGTGTGTGTATGTAAGTATATATGTATGTATATATATATATTTATACATATATTATATGTATAATATATATTTATATATATATATATATATTTATAAATATATAAAAATTATAATTTTTTATATATCATGGATATATATTTATAAATATAAGTTATATATATAGATATATTACATATACTGTATATATATTTCTACATTTTTTACGATCTTTGGTCTTTGGTTGACTACGGGGTTCTTTTTGAATATATATATATCCTCTATATATGTACGCTGTAATATATGTATGTGTATTTATATATGTACATGTGTATATATATGTGTGTTTGTATATGCATATAAGTATCCGTCCATCTGCTCATCCATCCATCATTTGCCGCTTATACTACTTAGGGTCGCGGGGAATGATGGATTCTATCCCAACTACCATCGGGCGAGAGGGGGGGTACATCCCGGACTGCCGCCAGTCAATCGCAGGGCTACATACATGGACAGACAACCATTCACTCAGTCATTCAGACACGGGGAGAACATGCAAACTCCACACAGAAAGGTCCCGCGAACCGCTGCGCCACCGTACGACCCTATATATATAAATAACAATTTTATTTTCTATTATTATTATTCTTTTTAATTTCATATGGAAGCCTAGTTACCCACCGCCCCGGGGTGTCCGGTTGTGGGAAAATGTTGCGGGTTACAGGTCTGTTGTCATAGCAAAGAGGGGGGGAGGAATCCCGGCGCCCCCGGGGCCACATGTGTGCAGCGACGTGTGCATGCCAGAGAGGCGGCGAGAGGAGATTGGAGGGAAAGGTGAGAAGTGTCTCGTAATTGCGAGAGTTGCCTCTCGGAGGAGAATTATTGGTTTGCTTGCCCAGTCTCTTGAGTGCGTGCACTTTACTTACGAACACACATATAGATACACTGTATACTCATAACATAAGTAATATAACATTTACTAATCTTATAACATAAACACTCATGCACTCGTTCTGAAACAGCATAGCTGAAGTTACACATACAAAACATACTTCGAGGTTTTGGCTAAATTGGAAGAGCGGGTCGTCCCTCCAATCGGAAGGTTGACGGTTTGATTCCCAGCTTCTGCTGTCTGCACGCCAAAGCGTTCCTTCGGCAAGACACTGAACCCCCCCCCAGTCGTTCCAGATGGTTAGATGCTTTGTGTGCGTGTGTCTTCGTGTGTGTGTGTGTGTGTGTGTGAATGCCATCCAGTGTGAAGCGTTTTGAAATTGCAATGTGTGAAAGTGCTAAATAAAAATGGTAATGGACAGGAGGGCGGTTGGAATCGAAACCACCAGCAGTCCGACGGGAGGGAAGCCCCGCTCAACCAGCTGCCGAGCAACAGCCGCCCCAAAGTGTGCTTTGCAAAGGATTTCATCCATGATACATGACTGTGTGTGTGTGTGTGTGTGTGTTTGTACGTTAAGTGCATGCACTCAAAGGGCTGGGCATCTAAAACTAATAATTCTCCTCCTGGGGCACGTCTAGCAACAATGACACACTGCCATGCAAGGCGCTAAACAGGCAGGCCATCTGGAGGAACCGGGGGGGGTTCAGTCTCCTGCCCAAGGACACATCAGTATGCAAACAAGAGGAGCCGGGAATTGAACCGGCAACCTTAAAATGGGATGAAATGGAGACCATTAGCTTCACAGATTTTTTGGGATTTATTATTCCTATCGGATCCTCTTCTTTGTTTTTATTTCACTTTGCTTTGGTTTTTGTAAAACTTGTCTTCATACTTGTCAGATATGACTGAGCTGAACTGAGCTGATGTAATTATTTTCTTTTTTTTTTTTTTTTTATTCCTCCTCCAAACTATTCTGTTTGTTGAACCGGATTTATTTTTAATGGAAATCAGACAGTGAACAAGCAAACTCGGACGGCTGGGGGGAATCGATTCACGATGTCGGCGTGAAGCAGAGCTGATATGAAGAGGGGATTCAAAACAGAGTGTTCATCCCTTTCAAGCGATGATCAAAACACTGACGCCACAATTACAGATAAAAACATCTCATCGCCGTCTAATTAACCGCTAACCTCGTGGCAGAGAGTCTTTCCTGACCCTAATCTTTTACGTTAATGAAAACCCAGATGTACTTTGCGGGAAAATAATCAATAATTCAAACTCACTTTTATTTTTTCCACACGTGGACATGTTTTATATATCACTGTGAGGACGTTAGGAGGTCAGAGGAGCGCTCTGCTGCTTACATTTGATATCTCTCCTCTCGGCGAACGAATTTTTCATCCAGGGATGTTTTCTTTGTGTGTTGCGCCTTGAAGTGGATATGAGGCACAAGAATGCGTTGCACTTCCTGTTACCTCATCTCTGCATCTTTTGCTTCCCCCTTCCCTTTTTTGAAATCCTCTTCATCATACAGTAGCTTTTTTGCTTCCCTCTTACATGGCATCCATTGCCGCTCACTATGCTCTTCTCTTTTGTTAGATTTCTCTTTCTTTTCTCCTCCCTCCAATGGATCAACGCCACTTTACCCCTATTTCTTTTCCCCTCTTCCTTTTTTTCAACTCCTCTCTCTCTCTTCCCTCCTCCTTTATCATTTCTTGCTCACATCTCTCCTCCGACATTAGCATCTCAGATCAAAAAGTGAGCGGGGATATGGGGACAGGGGGGATTGCCATGCCTGCCTCTGCAGTCATTTCATGGTCTGATTAAAAGGAGTGGGACTTCGGGGGGTGGGGGGGAGGGGTGGGGGGGTCTATACAAGCATCAGGAGCGGGTGAGGGAAAGTTGAAATGTAGGAAAAACACAACCTGCGAGACATAGATAGGGCGTACAAAGGAGAGGTTTGCTGTTTACCATTGTTTGTGCAAAAACATGATGAGAGAATTAGCTATCCAGGCAGGCAGGGCCACAGGAGGCAAACCTCCCTGTTATTGTCTCTCCGCGCAAATTATCCGTCAGCAAGCATTCAGTAGAACTGCATTTTGACTTCTTTTTTTTTTTTTTTTGTCTGTTTCTGTCTTCTACCCGCAGTCAAAGTTTGTTTTCAGGGCACCTGTGTTTTCTCGTGTTCCGTCGATGCAAAAAGACGCTGATAAACAAACATCGAATGGACTCCCCGTCACCATTTCACTGTCTCATGGGACCGAAAGATGGTGCAAGATCTCCTCAAGTGAACCCCTGACAACTCTTGGAGTTTGCACCCTTATTGAGAAGAGCCTTGCATTACTATTATGCCTTACAATGTTTTGACTCTCTCTCACACACACACACACACTTCCTCTTTTCCTCTCAGCTGCTCCCTTCAGGGGCAGCCACAGCCAATCATCTTCCTCCATCTCGGCCTCTCGTCTGCAGCCTCTTCTCTCACACCAACTAAGTTGATGTCCTCTTTCCCCTCTATCCATACATCTCCTCTCTGGTCGTCCTCCAGACCTCTGCCTGGCAGCTCCAACCAAAGCATCTTCATGTTCTTCTACCCTTCCTACGTCCATGTCCAAACCATCTCAGTCTGTTTTATAGCACAAACTATTCGATGAATACGCTTAAGTGCAGATGAAACATATAAAGTACCCTAAAGTCACATTTAATCCAAATTCTCTGTGGATTTTTATCCCACATTTATGGTCAAGCACAAATGGCAAGCATCGCTTTACTCTTTCTCAACATTTGATTTTAATTGATTAACAATTGATTATTCCTGGCGGAACCTGAGCATGGAAGATGATAAAATCATAATTTTGCTATCTACTAAAAGTAATATTTTAATCGTAATATTTGTGTTTGACATTTTTGGCACAATAGTATAAGCATGCAAGTGCCTCTAATGAGTGCGTACATTTGACTGAACCTAAAACCAACAGTGTTGCATTTTAAAATCCACTGAGTTGACTGAAAGGCCCCCGCACACCCGTGGAAATCTCCCGCGACGTGTTGTCATCCCGGGAGCCTTTGGAAACGATGTGATGTGACAGCACGTAATAATAAGCTGTCTTTTTGATTTGCCATTTTTTTTTCTCCCCTCTAATCACAGGATGGCGCCGGCCTTTGGTGCGATGTCCGATAATGATCCAGACCTTTCACATCTGCCGAGGTTTAAAAATAGCCCGCGGGTGACGTGCGATCCGCCGCTACGCTAGGTGAGTCAATGTCAATTTTCTGATTTTCTTTTAAATATTGATTTTTGGTTCCATTTACCCCGAGGTTTGGGACTGGAATTTTTGCATCATGTTTTGCAAAAATTTGTGTTCTTTTAAATTTTTTTTTCACTTTGTTTGTTTTATTTTCTTCGTATGTGTCTGCATGGTGTTTCACTCCGCAGTGACTCACCGGATTATCGTTTCTTATTATTCGGCGGCAGCTCACACGTCGTGTGTTACCGTGTCACTTCTTGTTTCGGAGATTTCCTGCTTTCACATCGTGATTTACTTTCCATCTTTGTTTAGTTTCCCCTTTTTGTTTTCCGTTCCTTTTCATTTAGATGACCGGCAGTGTTGTCGGCGAATACGGTTTCATCTTCCTGCAACTATCAACTGTTTAATGTCATGTTTTTAATCGAACTGGTAGCTTTTATTCTTGAGTCCTGTCATTGAGGTTATCTGTTCAATGTTGCACGTCGGCCTTTATTTGGTCTTGCTCCGAGTGTTTCCACTTGTTACATTTCTATTTTCAGTCGCTTCACTTTTTCAGTCATGGCCTTTTTTCGCATCCTGCTCTCAGCCCTGCTTTGGCGAATTCTTTAGCCTCGTAGCTGAAAGAAACGCCTCGTCTCCGTTCACTTCACAGAGCATTCGCCGTTGTTGGACTGCTTATTGTGAGTCATGTGAAGAGAAATTTTGAGTTTGAAAATATAATTATATGTTGTAATTCACAATCATGATGGATATGCTATCACAGTTGACGGCAGTGTGTCACAGCTGGATCTTGCAGCACGATATTATCAATCGCTGCGATTCCCAGACGAATATACGGTGTCTGAATTATAGTGGGGATTTATTTGCAGAGACTAAACGAATGAATGAATGAATGAATGAATGTCATGTAACCACATGCATTGTAACCTGACATTTGTCACACAATGGAGCTGCAACTTGCAGAGAGGTGCCAACTGGACTCAGGCTCAACATGGCTCCAATCCCATGCCATTATATTTTGGGCAGACAGCAGCACGCCATTCTCCGGTGCACCAGTGTTTTCTTTGTCTTCCTTCGGCCCCGAATAACTAAATGAATGAAAATATTAAATCACGGTATTTGTTCAACCTGCACGCACAAGTCCAACTCATGAAAGAATATGAAAAATATCTTGCATGAGGCCAAATGAGTTTATTTATTTGTTTCCCGATTAGCACAAAAACACATTTTAATATGTATGATATTAAAAAAATAAATATCAAATTAATATTAACTTATTATCGCACAATTAAAAGCAGCACGCCATTCTCAGCACCGGTGTTTTCTTTGTCTTCCTTCGGCCCCGAATAACTAAATGAATGAAAATATTAAATCACGGTATTTGTTCAACCTGCTCGCACAAGTCCAACTCATGAAAGGATATGAAAAATATCTTGCATGAGGCCAAATGAGTTTATTTATTTGTTTCCCGATTAGCACAAAAATACATTTTAATATGTATGATATTAAAAAAATAAATATCAAATTAAAATTAACTTATTATCGCACAATTTAAAATTCTAAAGGCGAACAGTGTTAGGTGGCAATAAATGACATTTGCTTAGCAAACTGCAGCAACCCATCAAAGTATTACTGCTAGCATAGCATTTCTGTGCAGCATGAGGCACATGTGTATGAAACAGGGTTAAGCCGGGAGCAAAAAAAATCAATTTGTATTCATTGCCAATGTGTCTTATACTTATTGTGCATTGAACAAATGAACGAGAGCTGTGTGAGCGAGGAGAAAAAAAGTGATAAGCTCGTGATGACAGGAGACAGAAAAGTGATGGGGAAAAAAAAAAAGAAAACGAGGCTTGGAAACGAGAGTGCAATCTTATTAGGAGAAAATGAAGATTCGGTGATTGACGAGAGCAACGGGGGGGAATTTACTTTTCTGGGAAGCGACAAAACTGGGCAACACCAGAATATAGAAAAGATAATAAGTGACTGCAAGGAGGGAACAAAAGAATGACATGGTCAGATTTCACAGACCGGCCTTTCAATATAAAAATATAATGCTGACAGATCGACGAGCAGTGATGTGAAAATTACAGTGATTACACAGCGAAGACATTATATTGATATTGGAATATAGAACCAAAAAGCAGTAAAATATTATTTTCATTTGTTCATATGAAACACTTTCATCATCAGAGATGAGGAAGTTGAGGTTCTCTTTGGGAGTGAGGAGGACGGATAGGATCAGGAATGAGTCCATCTGACGGAGGAGGGATGGTGAAGGTCCGGGTCGAAAGGATGCTGAGGTTGGAGCTGCCAGGCAGGAGGTCTGGTGGATGATCAGAGATGATATTTATGGATGGAAGGAAAGAGGACATGGAGTTAGTTGTTGTGAGAGAAGAGGACGCAGACGAGAGGCAGGGATGGAGGGAGATGATTGGCTGTGGCGCCCCCTGAAAGGAACTGCCCAGAGGGAAAGAAGAAAAAGAGGATGTTTCCCAATTGAACAAACTCCAACTGTGCAGATGCATCATGACGGCCTGTATAAGGAAAACACCTTCTGTAAAACCATCATGAAGTCCTGAAGACTTTATTTCATATCTAGATTTACAGCGAGTCGCCTCGTACACTGCACAGTACAGAGAAAACAGATGTAAACTACAGGCATCGGGTTTAATTTTAGCACGGCATGGCGGCGCAGTGGTTAGCGCTTCCACCGCACAAGACGATTCCTGGTTCATTTTCCCACAGGGGGCCTTTCTGGCTGGAGTTTGCATCTTCTCCCCGTGTCTGCATGAGTTCCCTCGAGGTTCTGTGATGTCATCCCACAATCCAAAGCCATGCAGGAGGTTCACTGGACACCCCGAATTGCCCGGGCATGCCAGTGCGTGAATGCGTGGCTGTATGTATCTATTTGACATGTGAATGACAGAGGGAATGGTCCAATGATAGCCCCAATGGCAGCTCGGATAGGCTCCAGCACACTGAGTGCAGGACAAGCAGTATAGATCAGGAATTAATGAATGAATGAAAGGTTCCCTTTCAATAGCGAATGGATTACATCGCACATGATATCATAACAGCTATGAGAACGACAGCCTGTGATGATATGGTTTGCTTTTAAATGTTGACTCACAGTTGCAGAATTACTGGCCGTAAAACTTTACAGCGTAGCGAGCGACATGTTTTCAACATTAGGGAATAAATGAATCCGTGCAGAAAACATGTTTTTATTTACTGCTCAATTTTATGCTGCATCATTAGTTTAGAAAATGCCCTTGAGAAAAAAAAAAAAATCCAATCTAGTAAGTCAATATTTTTCACATCCCAGCATCAGTGTTCGTGCAGTAAATCAGAGGACATGCTGCCGTGAATGGAGCTGCACCCTGGTTCTTTTTTTCCTCTGCATTTTCACAGTCAGGTTCCACAAAAAAAAAAAAGGAGAAATCCTAATATTTAATGCAAAATATTGCACTCGTTGCTAATTCTCTTCTTACAGCTCTCCATTTAACATCATGCTTCCACAAGGCACTTACTGGAAAGGAAGCAAATTGTTTTTGCAAGCGATACAGCCTGACCGTTTCTGGCATCGACGTAAGCGGCTCAGTTGGTTAATTAAAGTTTTGAAAGACTTTTCTTCGCAAACATATACACACAGGCGCGGACACGCTGTCTGGAAAAGGGACAATGCCCAGCAGAGTCCCACCAATGATAGTCAAGGACACACCGCCGCCAAGCCAACATGATTATTCTGTATCCACTGTGCAATAAGGGAGGACTGCTAATGAACAGAGAAATCGCTGTTCGCCCACAGACCCTCCCTCTCTCTGGCGCACATATGATCAGCGGTCCTGCCCTCCCAGCTCAAGCACATCTAAGCCCTCAGTTTAATAAGAAAAAAAGAAAAAAAAGATGCATTTGCTGGCAAAATAAATACATTTTCGCCACAATGCTTCATTTCGCCACATGCGCTATTTTCACGTTTCGCTCTCCTTTCACGCTTATTATCGTGATGGAAGCGACGCGTCATCACACCCATTCGACCTGCTCCGTCAAAAGTGATTTATTTTGATAGTATAAGAAGCAAAGCATCATAATGATCGTGTGTTTTATTTTTATACATCCGGTATAACTGATTTGTGACATCTACCAAGTTTGAATTGTTTTTAAACATCCTTAACCTGGATGTGATTAGCACAGGACTCAGACAGGAAGCTGAAGATGACTGGTTTTGACCTTCCTAACTAGCCTCTCCTGGAGTTGAACTTGACTTTGGGCAAGTTTTGCTTTTTTCTTGTGTGTATGTGTATGTGTGTATGTGTGTATGTGTGTATGTGTGTATGTGTGTATGTGTCTGTGTGCGTGCATGCGTGTTGCCACGGGTACGGACCGTCTGTTAGGTCACCTCCTGCCAAGAGCATCTGGCTAACATGCAGTGTTTATAAACATGCAGACAGTCAGAAACACAGGCTGTGTTTCTGACCATCTATTTGCATTTAAAATACATCGTGCAGTGCTAATTCACACACACACACACACACACACACACACACACACACACACACACACACACACACACACACACACACACACACGCACACACACACACAAACACGCACATATAATCAGATGAACTGATGAGGAGGTCTCACATCTTTATACAAATGCTTTTTCTGAGTATTTCGTTTTCTTCTATTTTGATTTAAATGTTTGAAGATGGTTCTGTTGTTCATTCCTATAAGGCTAATGCTAAATTATACATCGACCATAACATCACATGGAAAATTTGAGTGCAGAGGGTTTTGCCTGGTGGCCAGATTGTAAGTTTCAAAGAAGAAAATGTATTTTCTTTGGGTAAAAATAAAGTAACTGACCTCAAACTGACCCATTAAGGTCAGCAAGATGAAATGCCGTTTTCCGTCTGGTGCAGTTTTGCACCTCAGAATAATGACCACTTTGCTGAATTCCATCTGTGTTTTCGCAACAGCGACTTGCCTCGATCACGCGGGTGACCTTTCCTGCATCGAGCGCTAAACTTCTGCGGTTGAGGCTGAAAAGTGAGGGGATTTGGGGTTGAAAATGACATTTTGTCGGATCACAATAACAGCCAGCAAAAATCATGATGAGTCCGTGCTCTATCAGCTTATACTGGCTTTTTAACTGATATATTACACATTAATTCATTCATTCTCCATACCGCTCATGGCCGGTGTGTTTGCCGGGAGACGGGGGTCACCGTGGACTGCTCGCCCGTCAATCACATGGCGACAGATAGAGATATACAACCATTCGCTCTCTCATTCACTCATCAGTCAAAGAGTCCAATTCTGGGCAATTTAGGGTCTCCAATGAACCTCCTGCATGTTTTTTTGGGACTGCAGGAAGAAACCCGGGGGAAACCCGCGGGGGAGAACGTGGAGACTCCACACAGAAAGACCTGTCGGAATCCAACCAGGGACCTTCTTGCTGTGAGGCAGAAGCGTTAACTTGCTTCGGCACATTTGAACGTTTGTATTAAGTACCGATAGGATCTCATGCCAACCCTTCTGATTCAAACAAAGTGTGGGCGATTGAATTTTAAGTCCCACTTCTGATTAACCAAAATCCAGCCTCTTCCAAATGTCCATCCAAAGGGAAGCTGAACGTTTTTTGGCGAAGATATTTTGCCCGGTTTCAAGTCCAAGGTTCCAGTTTGCCAACAAGTTTTTCAGCAAATTCACGAATATTTAATCAGGAGCAGTTGTTATTCAGATTTACGGAATTTCGTGGACGCCAGCGGCCGTGAAGCCTCAACGAATGTGACAACACCGAACTTTTTCATTAAATATTTGCATTTATCTGAGGCTGATAAAGAACAGGATTTTTTTTTAATCCAGGTTTTTGTTAAGATTGATAACGTAATCTCTTTGCGAAACTATCACGTCCCCCGTTTTCAGCTAAAAGTGTCACATTGTCGTGCCTGCGGCACTGAAGTGACCTTGCAGTGAGAAGGACCCCCAACCCATGGATCATGGGTTTCCTTGGTGATTCCCCACGGGGTATACATCCATGCCGTTGCTGCCCAAATGCCAGGAGTCAGGTCTGTGTTTATTAAAATGCTCTAATATGTTGCGACTGGTTCTCTGAGCTGTATTTCCTCAATTTCCCCTCTTCTTCTTTCACGGAAAAAAAAGATTCTGTTTGTTTCGGAAATGATGGACCGAAGGTGCAGGTACGTCTCAAGAAGTTCCAATATTTTTCGTCACTCATTTCAGAAAGATTCGTTATAAATAGAAAAAATACAAACCTTTATTTCTTGAAATATTGATGATGACGGCCTACAGGTGCAAAATTCATTGTCTCACAAAATAAATGGATTGTGAAAAGGTTCAATACTGGAAAGTCATGATGTCACACAAAACAGCAAACTAACTCACGTCATTTCATGAGCCTGACTTTTCATTATCTGAAAGCAACAATCATCTAAATTTCAAGAAATAAAGGCTTGAAATATTTCACTCTATGTGAATCTATATTATGTATAGGTTCCACTTTTTGAAGTGTTAAAAAATAATGAACTTTTTCATGGCAGTCTAATTTTTTTATGCTAACATATCTTGCAGCCCTGGCAATTTTCAAGCCAGGAAGTATCTGTTGCTGATATTTGAGTATGAATATTGGATGTGGACGTATCGTATATTTTGCTTTTTCGATTCACGCTGACTTGTTATTGTTGCAATCAAACCTCTGCTATTATACCATATACCACTATGGTATTACTTTTGCATTAGACTGTAAAAAACAAATTTTAAAAAAAACTATGCTGCTACCCTTCATTCAAATTTCACATATTTAAATGTCTGTTATAATTACACCTTATCAGCAGTTTGTATCTGCATGCACTTTATACTTTATTCCTTATAGTTTAATGTTTACTGTTTATTCACTCTCTAATTATGATATTAATTTCATGTCACTGTGGGATTGTGAGAAACGTCTTCTAGATTCCTCTGCATGTCCAGTACATGCGGAGAAATGACAAAAAAGCTGACTTTGACTTTGCTAACACGCAAATGTTGTGTGTTTATCTTGGCCCGATTGCGTATCCGAGCAGTGACGCGACTCGCAGGGCGCCACTTGACTCGTCCAAGTCCCGACGGCATGACTCGATGTTTGCTTGTGTGTTGATTTCCCCCAACCCCCGTTCGATGAGAATAATGGCCGGAAATTTTTTCAACCCCCTTTCAAATTGTCAAGCTGCGAAGTCCTACATTATAACATGAGCACCCCCGATACAGAAAGAATACAAAGGTGCGTGGTCAAATTTGAAAAGGTATGAAATCGTGGCGCGAGCCAGCTGAATCCTTGGCAAACCTGGGTCTGAGTATTGTAAAAACAAAAAAAAAGGGATTTAATAATCTGGTATCTGGTCAAGAAGAGCCAGGTCAGGGGAAGCCATGATACGAAGTAACTCTCTTCTGTCTAGTATGAGAGTGGGAGGTTCTCCGGCACTTATTTTGATTATGTCACACAACGTTCCGCTCTTCTGTCCCTTTTAGCAAGACAAAAGAAAACTTTACGGTTTGATTTTTGACCTTTAAACACGACTCGGCTGCGTTGAAAGTGCACGGCCGGACTCCGCCCACAGTGTGCACCACTTCCCATTTGGACCAAGAAGAAATAGTCAAATAAATATTTCAGTGTTGTTCTATCTATCTCTCCTGCCACATCTTCCAAATCCCATCCCTTTTTTTTTTTTTTCTTTTCTCCCCGGCGGTGGTCTGGTCTGAGCTCTGTGGTTCGTCCCTCTGTCTTATGATGATTAATTAGTGTTTGCGTGCAGTGTTCTTCTTCAGTGCAGATGCTTTGTTTTGGTCTTCCCTGATATCGCTCGTTTTCTCCGCCGGCTCACTTTTTCGTGCACCGGCTAGAAAACGCCGACAGTCATCGCGGGCCTGCAAGTCGTGGAAACCACTTTTTTTTTTTTCATCCTTTCTTTCTTTGGCAAACAGCCATTGTTTTCTCAACCCCGCTGTCGGCTCACCTATCTGGTTTCTGCGAGCACCGCTATCTTTTCTTTTTTGTATATTTCACTTTCTTTTGATTTTCTCTCTCATTTGCTTTGTTTGTTTAATTAGGTCAGTGATTGGGTCGGCTGAATAGAGAAGCTGTCAGGGAAGCTCAGTTATGGATCGCTGCTCCCTCCATATCTCTCTGTCGCTCTCTCTCTCTCTCTCTCTCTCTCTCTCTTTCCTCCAAACACAGATACACTTGAATTCACAGCAGGGCTTTCTGCTTTTCAGCTTCGGCTTGGTAGCACAGCTTTGGCTGTATAACTCGTGTTCGGCCAAATACTTTTCGTCGGGCGAAGAAGGTCCCCGGTTCGATTCCGACAGGGGGGCCTTTCTGTGCGGAGTTTGCATGTTCTCCCCGGTGTCTGCGCATGATTCCTCCAGCTTCTCCGACTTTGTCCAAAAGTCCCAAAAACATGCATCGGGTTAATTGGAGACCCTAAAGAGTGAATGGCTGAACGTCTCTGACTCCGTGATTGACTGGCGAGCGGTCGAGAGTGAACCCCGACTCTCACCCAATGACAGGCGGGATAGGCTCCAGCTCCCCCGCCGCCCCGAGTGTAGGATAAGCAGTATAGATAAGAAATGAATGAATAAACAAGCCTGTATTACAGCAAAAAAATGGCATGACATCAACTTTCTTTCAACAATTCAAATTATCAGCATGTGATTTTATCAGCTCTCAGTAACTGAGGACAACATAAACACCTTTGCCAAATGAGGGCGTACATGTGTCAACATATATACATATCGTCGCCATCTCAAAATCATCGTCTTTGTCATTTTTCAAGTTTTCCAGAAAATACAAAAAAACCGAGCCATATGTAGAATTGCATTTTGCCAATTTTTTGGTAAAAAAGAAAAAAAAATCCTTTTTGTCATAAGATAATTTTGATCATGGTAACTGTAGGTTATACAAAACAAGAATTTTAAAGATTTAGCATTCAGTTATTTAGGCGGAGTAAAACACAAGATAATCTTAAAATCCAGAACGTCTCTTAGAGATGTTATATCGGTTATGTATTAAATGGATTTGGATATATATTTTATGTGGTTGAATAGGTACGATGAGCTTATTACAGCGCCAACACTGACCAATTTTAGCATCTCTTTGCCTGCTTAGCGATGATGTAGCGTTTGATCATTCAAATCAGAACTGGCCAAAAATCAGAAGTTGTCAATAAACATGGCTTGTTTGAAGTCATTCTTGTTCCCCTGTTTTATTTGGGGTCGGTTTTTAAACTCTACTTTACTGATGTAAGGCGTTTTTCACTTTCTTTGACCCGATTCACTCATCCAAGCTGCCTTAGTTCTAACAGGTAGTTTAGTGTTCAGCTGTGTGCACATTACTTTAACTAGTGCTTCGGCTGTTTAACAACGCGCCATAAAAAAGGTGACGCAAAGACAGATGTGGGTAGACGCTCGGATGAAAGAGAGGTTTTATTGTGGTTATAATGTTTGTAGGCGACTTCAAACGGGGGCTACAGCGTTTTACGGATTTAGTTTTTCTGGGCAACCGGCAAAGTACAGGGGTTTTAGCAAGAATACCATCACCCACCGCATTGTAAGCATGGCTCCAGTAAATTCTAAAGAATGCCCTTATTTATTGTATTTGGTTTGCTCATATAAATTCCTTATTCTTCTTGAGAATTTTTGTAGGACCATCGCTTTATCAACCAGCATTTTAAAGTTAAGCAAGGAATTTATTCCACCAATATTTATGAGTGTGAACCAAAAATTGCTCCCGATGGCCTGGTCAGTGCCTTGTATGGCAGCTCTGCATGGACACGCAGGAAAAGTCCACCAAGCCTGAGCTATTACCTGTTCTAGCTGGTCAAATGCTCAGGTTTTAGAACCATTTCGTTGCCATTTCTGAAACCGCACGTCAGTGTCCTTCCCATTCCTCCCTCTGTTGTCGCCGTTGTTGATTTGAATTGTCTTTATCTCTGTCCTGTCATTGATTTTACTGGTTCTTGCTGTCTCAGTGGTCTGGACGGGATTCGATGGGGGGGGGGGTGTTCGTGGTCGTGTATTGATCATAAAGCTTTGACCGGGTGTCCGTCTGGCTTGCGATTCTCTGCGTTGATTTGGTTTCTTGTCTCCATGAGCTCCATTTCGCTGACTCCCCCTCAGCACCCTGAGTTTCTGTCTCATCAGCAAACAAGACACGCTTTAACCTGGGCAGTTGTGACGTGTCGACTCTCCTGATTTGGAAACGATCTCGTCATTTGCGAAAAAAAATGGATAGTTGTCATTTTCAGTCAGGGTTCTTTGCGTATATTCTCACGGGGAATATGTGCGTCGGTTTGTGCAGCTTTGCGTGTCGATTTTTGCATTCTGAGTTCGTGAACAGCAATCGATACCTTCACAACTCCATGTGAGATTTCCCTGCAGGCAGATCTAACCCAGTGGCCCACTTTCACTCATATTACAAGCGAACAGGCACCGACAGAGGTTACGACGGACTTTAGGAAGTGGCTCATTATTTACATAGCTAAACTGTTTGATTCCTTCTATGTTCAATATTTCCTGAATGGGTCCAGGTTACAGAGAAAGTTATTAATTCTTAGTCAATTCAAATGTATTGTTTGAAGCAGGTGTCAGTTTTGCATCAGGAAGGTGTTTGGTCAGACAAAAAAACACAGGGTTTACGATTTATTGTATTAATTCTATTTTTTTCCTTCATTCATTCATCATGTATACTGCTTGTCCTGCACTCAGGGTCACGGATTATTTACACATCATACGGAGAGATACAAGCATTCACTCTCTGTTTCACACATCGGGGCAATTGAGGTTGTCCAAAGAACCTCACGCATGGGAGGAAACCGGAGAACCCGAAGGAAACTCATGCAGACACGGGGAGAACATGGAGACTCAGCATCGAGCCAGGGACCTTCCTGCTGTGAGGCAGAAGTGCTAACCTCCGCGCTAACCCAAATCAGAATGTCAAGCAACACAAGCATTCCACATTGTTTGAACCGCCATAACATGGCTTGGTCTCTGGTCATTACTTCCATTTCCCGACTGTTCTGGCACTGGGTTCTTGGAAGATTTCGGATTTTGGTTCTCAATCAGGAGAATGGAGAACAGCCAGCA
>CAAKHD010003501.1:0-11637 GCA_901007705.1 Fistularia tabacaria | reverse complement strand
CGTGTGCTCTTCCGATCTTTAGCTGTACCATGCAAGAATACTTTGTGTTTGATCACCTCTTGCAAGTTCCTTACTATAGCTGTCTGATTGTGGGCAAAAATTGATGTTGAAGAAGTCTTTCAAATCGGCAATACCTTCACTACCTGGAGGGTTGACATAAACTTCTAATTTCCTTCGGCAGATATGGCAAAAGCAAGCTTTTGACTAACAAGTGGTCGGTCAAGATTTTACAAATAAACATTTTCATCAGATAAAAGTTGTGTTTCTTTGTAATGATTGCTTTGTCCCGAGTAACTCCACAGGATATATCAGACTTTTAAGGCCTTAAACTCTTCAGGTCAAATTGTTGCTTTACTTTTTTCCATCACAAGCCTATTATTATTTAAAGTGTGTGAAATCCATAATCCAGCAAATCGTATGGCTGAAAATAACAGGGGCAAGAGTCATTTTATATCTGAACACTGCAGCTATTTCTGTGAGGGAAGATAAGCCTACACTCGATTTTATTATCTGTAAAGCTGACTGTGACTACAAATCCAGGTGATAATTATCTGAAGGTTCATCATGCCTTTTACATCAGGCACCTCAAATTTTCATTGTAAAGCTACTTTGAAACCTTGGTAAAAAACATTCAAATTAACATTTTTCAAAGTGAGTAAGATAGTGAGAAAGAGAGAGAAAGCCATCATAAATCTTCATATCCTAGTAGCTGGAAAAGAGAGGTAGTGAGGAGTTTGGCCTGATCTGTGTCACGGTTTTGTCAGCAGTGTAGACAAGTAGTCCATTCAAAAATAATGAGGGCTTGTTGACGAGTTGACACAATTGAATGAAGAGTGCATGATTTAACGTGAACACGGTCTGGGTCACCGATTTGGCATGGCGACTTGGAAATCATCAGCTGTGTTTCAAATGCTTGCTGAAGCACAAGGTTTCCGTGTTCTTCTGTTTTACCAAAACACCAGGGTGATGAAAACTCATCCGTAATCTCTGTCTTTTTCCAAGGGCCGAATTAATTTTAACTCCCCAGTCCCAGTGCACACTCTGTCACATACTTCTCTGGAGCGACTGTGTTCTCATTGTTGCGATCAACAACAGTTCAGCCACTGCTGCCAATAGTTTTGCGTTCCAGCTATCCTGATGGCCATCTGAGAACAAGTGGTAATTCTCAGTCTGACACAATGGCCTTTGCATCAAACTATTTGAATATCAGCAACAGTAAAATGTCAACACATGATGATGTCCAGTTGGTTTTATAACCTCAGTACTCTTATACTTTTTGTGTTTTTATTTAATGTATTTTATTAAATTGATTTGCTTTTGAAAGTTCTTGATTGAATATGTATCAAACTTTTCAAATGGATTCAGCTATTGTCAAACAAGCCATAACCCTTTCCATCAGGGATTTACATTCAATTTAATAAAAAAGCAAAGGTCCTATTTAAATGAGCAGCACAGATAGACGGTGAAAAGGGAGGTTAACTTGTGGGATGTCCACTTCTTTAATAAGTTTATGTAGATGCAGGGACAAATTACAAAGACTTTGTCTTATCAAGCCACATGTGTTTCTCTTTATTCATGTTAAACCAAAGCATGTCAGTGACTCTAGTTTATAAAAGATAAGTACGGTTGTCAGTGTTTGGGTTGCACCAATTTTACTTCTTATATTTATTTGTATATGTATACGCACACTGACACTCATATGATATTGAAGATAGTTCTCTCACTTTGGAGAATGGTGGGGTCCCCCTTTTATTAAATGGTGTGTTCTTATTCACTTTACACATGGTCAAGGTCACACATTATTTTTAATTATCAAGTTCAGATCTAATCGAGTAGATCACCTCTGTCACAGTCTTCATGGTTTGGTCAAGTCATTGGATAGTATAAGCAGCTTGACAGAACTCGAATTCTGCACAACGCCATCCCAAGGATCCAGTATCATCTTATGCAGGCTCTACAAATGTACCAAAGATCCTATGATTTCCTAGAACCCTCATGAAGGGGCTGCAGGAAAGAAAGATATACGCACATCTTGCTTGAAAACCTGAGGGATCCTGAATGAGAATGGCAACAAGTTATATCAGCATCAAGGGCAAAATCCTCTTCAACTTGTTGTTTTATAGACTGTCAAGACACATGTAAAGCAACCAACGGATGTGCAGATTAATCAAGAAAACTATAATCCCCGATGTCCTCTGTTGTCTCAAATCTGCCACTTCAGCAGGTTGCAAAGGAGGAAACAGATCTTTGGAATGTTTCCCAGACTTTATAAATTCTCTTTGCCTCACAATGTCAGACTACCTCTTACAATTTACATGTGTAATCTGATTCTCGATGTTCAGATGCAACATCCTATTTCCTGTTAGATTGTCAGGACGGTGTCTAAATGGGGCTGTGCCGCTGTGAGAGACCTAGTCTTTCTTCTTGCACACACGAACTAGCTCCTATCCCATATCTGTTGTGGCCTTCAATCATGAACACTACAGACAGTGCTTGTTCTGCTCTATTTTATATAAGCAATATCCATGAATTACTTCATGGTGTTTCCTGGTTTATTAGTTCTGTGAACTGAAAGTTACCAGTGCTCTCTAAAGACCTTCCCTCTCGGTTAGTCATGGAAATGAGAACAAGGTTGATTCTCCCTTGTATTACGCAAGATTAAACATTTTTAGGTAATTCCCCATGCTTTGTTAGCCAACCTGCCAATGGACTGCTGTATTTGTGTGCGCTGTGTTGTTGATGTAAAAGAAATGATGAAGAAAACGTATGTCATACGGGTCAACCAACCCAAGTACAGGAAGTGCAATCATAGGAAATTCCAACCCCCTGCAGGAATAGGACACATTCAGATCTAGCCAGCCTGTGATTATGCTTTTGTAGGGAGCTATTATGTCTTTTAATTCCATGTTTAGCTGAAATTAATGAATGAGTGATGATCAATTCAGTTATGATGTTATAAAGTACACTTCACAGGAACAACATCAGAATAATGACAAGTACATTTCCCAGTTATAATGCCTGTGTCACAGGTTCTATGAAGCAGAATTGACTGGTACCAAGAACACTCTTGCCGTCTCTGTCATCTAATTCTATGAAGCAAGCAAATTTGTAGGACTGTCAATTTCACAGTTGCAACATGTGAGGATAATTCTGTGGATAACATCCTCAATTTGTAAATGCCTGCAAACTTAAAAAAAGTGTGATATGCCTAAATACATGACCATCCTGTGAGGGACTGCATCAACATAGGTAGCACCAGTTTACATTGTTTCTTTCAACCAATGTCCCAAATTACTTTTATCGGTGAACAAATCCAGACAAAAAGGGATATCAGAGGAGGTGCCATACCACAAGGCTCAAGCAGTGAACCCCTCTTGTGTAAGTAAGGCATTGTAATTTTTAACCCTATAAAAATTGTCAATGAAACTGAAACACCGGTACAGTGAGTATTAATAATGACAGGAAGAATACATCTGTCTTTTTGCTTACTCTTGAGAAGCGAATCTAAAACCAAGAATCATGAAATTGTCCATCCATTCATCTTCTACTACCTATCCGGGGTTGGGTCGCAAGAGCAGCAGTCGAAGTAGAGAGGCCCGGACGTCCCTCTCCCTGGCCACTTGGTCCAGCTCTTCCCAGTGGATCCCGAGTCATGCCCTGGCCAGCCTAGAGACATAGTCCCTCTAGCGTGTCCTGGGTCTGACCCGAGGCCTCCTCCTGGTTGGACATGTCCCGAACACCTCATCAAGAAATCATCCAAAAGCACCCTGATGCCCCATCCAACTTATCTGGCTCCTCCACATGAGGGGCCGGCTGGATCTATAACCTTGTTCTTTCAAAACCATCAATGCGGACCAGGCTCTGACACTGATCATACAAGGACCAAACAGCCTGTATTACATGGTTTGGTACCACATACTCCTGGAGCAGCCCCCACAGGATTTCCCGCGGGACACGGTCGAACGCCTTCTCTGGGTCCACCAAAAACATGTAGACTGGTTGGGCAAACTCTCAAGCACCCTCAAGGACCCTGCCTAAGCTATAAAGGGGGTCCACTGATCCACAACCAGGACGAAAATTACAGCGCTCCTCCTAAATCCGAGGTTCTTCTCCAGCACCGCTGAGTAGACTTTCCAGGGGGTCTGAGGAGTATGATCCCCCTGTAGTTGGAGCACACCCTACAATAACCCTCTTTAAAGAGGGGGATCACCAATCCAGTGGCTTTGCCCCTGTCTTCCATGCATTCCACGTAATGTTGCATAGGTGTGTCATCCAAGACGGCCCTAAGGCATTCAGAGCCATAAGGAACTCAGGACCCACAATCCCCACTTTAGACATTATTGACTGTACTGCTTCCCCCTCCTGAGTCGCGGAATGGTCGACAAGAATCTCCTTGGAGTCTTCTGGAAGTCATTCTCCATGGCCACACCAAACTCAGAACTCCCACGCAGAGTTCCATCAGCTCCCACTGTCACTGCCCATGTGAGCATTTTAAGTCCCCCAATAAAACGAAAGAGTCCTCTACAAGAGTATGCTCTTGCAGCCCCTCTAGGGACCCTAAAAAGGGTGGGTAGGTCTCAAAAGTTCCAGAGTCTGAGCTGTGCGTCAAGGTGAGTCTGACTTTATCTAGCTGGAACCTCTCAGCCTCGCACACCAGCTCAGGATACTTTCCCACAGAGAGGCAACATTCCATGTTCCTCGAGCCAGCTTCTGCAGCCGTGGATCACACCGATAAGGTCTCTCACTTCAGTCCCCACCCAGCTCACATTGCACCCGACCCTCTTGGCCCTTCATATGGGTGGCAAGCCCAAGGGAAGGGGGACACATCGACCTTTTGGGCTGAGTCCAACCGAGCCCCATGGGTGCAGGCCAGGTCAAGAAGCAGCTGAAAATAATAATTGAAAGATTTAAACAGTAGTGAAAAGTAGTTAAGGCCCAAAATACATACAGCTGCAGTTTTTTTCAACAATAGCAAAACAATCATCATATTTTGTAGAAACAACATCTTGCATCTTGCAAAAACAGAATCATATTTTGTCAATAGACCACATGTGTTACGTTGTTCCAGTGGCACGATGTTGGGTATTACAGCTTTCACCTGTTTAACCACATTCTTGAGTTCTAGTTTGGTTGAACTTTCATTTTGAGAACCTCATCTCTGACTGACTGAACGCTATATTGAGTCACTTACCAATGTGCCAAAAAATTCTTACAGTCACCAAGCTCCTACAAATGCCAATGCTTACTCACAAATATTTACAGCCCTTTGACTTTGCTTAATCAGGTCAGTTCCACAAAGCCCTGCCTCCCTCTTTCACAACCTGCTGTATTTATCTGCAGAAACAAGGTGTTTTGTTTGTCTTGAACCTATCTTTCAGTTAGAACACAGTTGTCACATCCATCTCAGATGAATGTGACAAGGGCACATATTAGCCATTCCACAAGTGTATCTAGTCAAGTTAAGCTTTCATGTCCACGACAGCTTATTCCTATTTCAGTAAGGACTCTAGCTTTGGGGCTTTGGCCTTTTAAAATCAACCATTATGACTGCATATTTGATAGGTACATGGGCTCTTGGCCATCAAATGTTTTTAATTAATTACTTTCTGTTTTCGTTTCAGGGAAAGCCATTGCTATTACAAACAAACAGCCACAGTCTCAATGTGGGATTTGTTTTATTCCCTTCCTAGGCAACTTGCAAAGTACTGTGGGATTTCACTGTCTTCCACTGAGGAATGTTGAAAGTAGATTTGGTTTTGCAATGGTTGTGCGCACTTTAGTTTTGTTTTTCTCTTCTAGAAAGCACCACTCAATGTCATTGATATCTTTTGAAACAGTTCTGCATGATATTTGAGATGCTTTGTGTGGCATGCGGTATTGAATTCGAAGGAAATCAACTGGCTGGAGGACTTGAAAAACAAAAATCAACGAGGTCAAAAGATATTCTTAGGGCAAAATACATTGACGTAAATAGAAAATCTGGTGACTATGGCCTGTCCTTTCATAGTAGTAGTTGTTTACTTTTCCCAATAGGTCATGTCATTAAAAACTATATTTTCACAACATAACATATACTGCCCTGGAAGTACAAGAACATGAAACTGAATTTCTTTTGTTATATCTGGAAAAGGATTCAGTGAATTGAAGTGGTTAACTGCCACATACCGTAGTGCAGGACAAAAACAATTAATCAGTTCACACTGATTCCATCCCCCATTGTATCTTCCTCCTGAGACATTGCTTTTACACAATACAAACATTTGTGTCAATAACTCATGAAGACAGGCAGAAAATATAAATACTAATGGCAATGCTGTCATTCCTAAAAATCTGCCATCCACGTCAGCCCCAAGTTCCCTTCTACATAATTTGATTTAATTTGACACTGATTTTCACACATGAAATGCCTTGTGGCTCTCCTTAGTCTAAATGGATATCCTCACGTGTATTTCCATGCTCATTGTGCAAACAAAAAGTGAGTCATAACCATGATCCTCATGGGTGTAAATCAGGGGGGATAATTTGTCTGACCCTCTTCTGTAATTGACTTCTTGAGCATCAATAGCAAGATCTTTTTTTTTTCTTATTTTGTAAGCATGTTCATATGCTAGGGTGCCTTTAAATCAATGTCTCCAAAACACATGAATTGACATGTTCGACTTTATGTGTGTTAGAGAAAAAAAAAGAACGGTCCAATTTCATTACATGCTCTTATGTAAAATTTCCATTGTGCTTCAAGGAAATGTTAGATTACCTATCATACTTTTATGTTTTAATGAATATTCTGTTGAACTCTGTTGAATATTCTGTTGGTCATTGTCTAAAATCGCCTGATTGCATGGCAACAGACCAAAAGCAGCCTAACTTGGGACAGAGTGGCTGGCGCAATGCCCAGATGTGTAACAAGCACAGCCTGGACCCATGTGACTGTGAGTGGCCGAGTTGACTGATTTTGAGTGAGCCAGCATGACCTCATGCCATATTGTTGTCCAGACAAGGCACAAGAATCCCATTCCTAATCCATAGGGTTCAGTATGACGTCGGACCACCCTTTGCAGCTACAACAGCTTCAACTCTTCTGGGAAGGCTCTCCACAAGGTGTGTTTATGAGGATTTTTGACCATTCTTCTAGAAGCGCATTTGTGAGGTCCAAAATTTCTTGGTATGCTGAAGCGATACCAAGCATCAGCATTTGGACATTTTGAACATTTCCCTGCTCCCAACTTTGTTGGAACAGTTTGGAGCTGGTCCCTTCCTTTTCCAACATGACTGTGCACCAGTGCACAAAGCAAGGTCTATAAAGACATGGATGACAGAATCTGGTGTGGATGAACTTGACTGGCCTGCACCGAGTCCTGACCTCAACTGATAGAGCACCTTTGGGATGAATTAGAGCGGAGAGCAAGAGCCAGGCCTTCTCGTCCAACATCAGTGTGTGACCTCAAAAAATGTGCTTCTGGAAGAATGGTCAAAAATTCCCGTAAACACACTTCTGAACCTTGTGGACAGTCTTCCCAGAAGAGTCGAAGCTGTGATAGCTGCAAAGGATGGACCAACGTCATATTGAACTCTATGGATTAGGAATGGGATGTCACTTATGTTCATATGCAAGTCAAGGCAGGTGACCGAATACTTTTGGCCATATAGTGTATATCTAAATTTAGAGATATAGGAATCTGATGTGTTATTACATAATGGCTTTGGGTACACTGCCCAAAACTGAGTACACTGCCCAAAACTGAAGGAGTGAGCTCAATCTTCTTTTCCTTTTGGCTTGTCCCGGTCTGACCACTGTCTTGTACACCTTTCCTTTCATAAGGAGTTAGCTCAATATTACATGCATATACCCCCAATACTTTTGTTATTAGATAGTATAGCATTCAACATGACTTGGATAGTTTTACTAAATGCTTAGATTACTTCCATATTATCTCTATCCACACATCAATATATGCAAATTTCAAATTTCAAATTTAAATATATTTATGTCATACTTTCTTTCTTGGCAGATTACAACTAAGTGGGATTACTGCGATGAATAGCCAGCACCAAAGCCATGCAGAGCGCACCAACTCCGCAGAAAAACAATCACCTCTCATGGCTCCCAAGATCCATGTTCAGGGACCACTGTCAAAGGAAACCATCACCATCCACTTCTCAGCTCTTGGTAAAGAGGAAGAGGAGGAGGAAATGGAACTGTACAAAGCAACAGACTCCGCTGCACCTCCAGATGAGTCTAATATCGTGACAGGCTTAGAAGCAAGTGAGGAGATGTTCGAAGGGGTGCCAGTAGACTCTGCAGCCGAAGTTGCTGTTATTCCCGAATCCCCTGGACTTTCTCCAATATCCAGTCATCAAACTATCAGCTCCCCTTCTCACTCTTCATTGTCACTTAAAACTGAGCACAAAAGTTCCAATTCCCCACCAACAAAATCTTTAAGCTTTCCCTCCAGTGAAAAACCCTTCCTGAGTCTGGTGAAATCCCTCTCCACTGACACAGAGCCTCGCGATGGCATCCCTGTACCTACAGTAAGGCACAGGCATCTGATGAAGTCTCTTGTTAAATCCTTATCTTCAGACACGTCTCAGGACTCCTCCTCATCCTCCACACCCCACCGTCTTCCAGAATCCCGCCTTAACCTGCAGCTCTTCAAACAGTTCACACAGTCCCGGATGCCAACTGCCACTTCATCAGCTGTTGATTCAAAAACTGCCCCTTCATCTCCACTAACCTCATCAGATAATCGCAGCTTCTTTAAAGTCTCAGAAGTTGAGGCCCGAATTGAAGACACCAAGCGCCGTCTTTCTGAGGTCATATATGAACCGTTACAACTGCTCAGCAAGATTATAGATGAAAAGAGCAGCATTGTTAGCAGCACCAGCAGCATTTCTCGCCCAAAGACCTTATCTGCCAGTGCCTCAGAACTCTCTAGCATTACTTCTGTCAATGGTCACATGGAGAGCAACAACAATTACTGCATTAAGGAGGAAGAAGGAGGTGAGTTAGAGGCCGAAAGCCCCAATTCTGGGGTCTCTGGTCAGGCTGAATCACAACTTCCCCCTTGTTTAGACCCCAAGAGCCCCAGCAAATCTTTATTTTCCCTGTCATTAGACAAATGTTCCATGTCTGCTCTTGCAAAGCAGGAGGATGATGACTTTTGCATTCTTAATACAGAAGACCTTGAGATTTGTACTGACACTGAGGGCGATGGTGGTGATCGAACTGATGATACTAGAGCTGGCAGTCACACCAAAGCTCCACTGACTGGATGTTCTGAACCGTGCAGTGAGGATGAATTCGACAACATTGAGGCAGAACATAGTGTCCCTTTCTGTACACTTTTCATCCTCACTGTTCTGGTATATGGATATTTTGTACTACCTTTGCCCAACTATATTGGAGGAATGGTGGTTGGAATTGCACTTGGATTCTTCATCGCCATTGGCGTTGTGTGGCTGACGGGATCAAAACCTTCTCACAATGTCTTTAGACATTCCAGACGCTACACGAAACGGATCAAGTTGGACATTAAAGAACCTGAAATAATTAAGGTCAGTTTCTGCTCCTAAATTTGTTAATTGTTACATGTTTCAAATATATTTATCACATATTAGAATATACACTGATATTTAAAGTGGATTACATTTGCTGTAACACTCAATAAAATTCCAGGGGCTGATCTCCCATTTGTCAACGATTTGCCTCAGACAGCAATGTCAGCAAGTTGCTTTAAAATATAAAATTTGAAAATGATTTACTCATGTCACATAACATAGATTGTTGTGATTGAAGGGAGAACTTTGTGGTCACTGTATCTACTGGTTGCCTCTAAAGCAGCCAAAGTTTCACTTCAAAAGGCTTGAAAAAGGCCTCGAAACTTCCGTGACGGTGTCATTCGTCGAAGTGACAGCAACTAAAGCTCCATTGAATTTTGGGATGAGTAATTCCGGATAAGTGTCAAAATGGAAGACAAACAATAACTGGATTAAAAAAAAAAAAAAAAAAACTTAACATAACGCCACTCACAAAGACAGTCATCACTAGATCACTGTGAATTTTGGAAGAATAATGGGTTTCAATTTTTTCTTTGATAGAAAAACATGCAATACAAAATTTCATGTGTGCCCCAACACACAGTAAGCAGGAGATAATCTATACTGCCTTAATTTTCAAGTGCTAAATGTTGACCTCCTGTGTTTCTGAGTGATATTTTTTATCCTGTAACATCATGTTACATTTCGTAGCCTGTTCATGCCTTTTATTCCAGGGCTGGATGAATGAGATATCAAATTATGATCCAGAATCCTACCATGCCACACTCACATATTCAGTATATGTCCGGTTGGAAGGTTCAATTATTCGTCTGTCCAAACCCAACCACAACATCGCCCGCCGGGCCACACACAATGAACCAAAAGCTGATGTCACCTACATCAGTCAGAAGATCTACGACTTGACCAACAGTAAGGTATGTGATTTCATTACCTTTTCCCTACGTACGACACGTCTTTCAAGCTTTCAAAAAATTCATGACAAATGTATCTCTTTGTTAACTTTGTTGTTCTTCATTACTGATTTTTATAAAACAAGAACAAATGTTCCAGGTCATTTCATTAAAAGATATTTCATTAAAAGGTAAAATGACAAATATGAGAGGCTTATATCGTCGCAGTCCATAAAGCAACAATATATTGTATGCAAACAATATGAAATGCAAACTTAATGAGTCCCCTTCTAAATGTTTCCCAGGTATATCTATTGCCTCACGGTCTTGCCAGGAAACGTATATGGAACAAAAAGTATCCCATCTGCATTGAACTTGGCAAACAAGATGACTTCATGTCAAAGGCTGAAGGTGGCCGATGGGAGACCAGTGAGGGACTGAGCACAAGGGACAAAGGAGAGGGGACTGGGGTTTCACCTCCCCCCAGCAGAGATCTTACCCTCTATCTGTTTGGAAGGACTGGGAGGGAGAAGGAGGAGTGGTTCCAGTACTTTCTTTCAGCTTCCAAGCCCAAGGAGGGTTTGAAGAAATCCTCTTATACTGCTGGGTCTAAAAATGGTAAATACATTTGTTTTTCTCTGCTGCATATGAGAATTTTAGTCAAGGTATCTTAATTTGTCTGCTTTTGTTTATATTTTCAGAGTTTTCTTATCATTTTATAAGAATAACAAGCCTTAGTAATTATACTTCACATCAAATATTTGGCAAATACCACAGCATCTAATTTTTGCATGTCTCTGTATCTGTCGATGCCCACAGCTTTAAACATCTATGGTCTGAGCAGCAGCCGCAGTAGCCTTGATGACACACTGACATTTCAGTCCAAATCTAAAGATTCTTCCTGCTCCCAAACAATAGGCAATGCCAAAACCAATGTGTTGTTGGACTACAGCGTCTACATGGGTTCCTTACTGCCAAAACAGGTTACTGTTCGTCCCACAGCTACCAGCCCTGCCCCCCGCAGTCCCCATTGCAGCCCTAGGACAGACAAAAAGGTAGACACTGTTTTTTATATTTATATAGATAGATAGATGTGTGTGTGTGTGTGTGTGTGTGTGTGTGTGTGTGTGTGTGTGTGTCTGTGTGTGTGTGTGTGTGTGTGTGTGTTTGTTTGTGTGTGAGTGTGTGTGTG
>CAAKHD010003500.1:28168-32774 GCA_901007705.1 Fistularia tabacaria | reverse complement strand
GCTCTTCACCTTTTTTCCCCCCGGGCTTTTTGGGTCCCCTTTCGCACTTAGGGGGGGTGTGGTTTAGCCGGGAGGGGGCTCGGGCGGGGGGGGGGAGTGGGGGGGGGGGGGGGGGGGGGGGGGGGTGGGGGGGGGGCTATTAGAGGAACCCCGCTTTAACGCAGAGGCGGTGTGGAGTGTAAATGTGGCCTCATGCCAAACTCCTACAGAACACATGGAAAAACCATCGACTTTTGTTTCCATCTCTTCCAGCAATCCCTCTCTCTCTCTCTCTCTCTCTCTCTCTCTCTCTCTGAGCTTCTGTTTTAATAGCCTGCATGGCGGAGTGTGCCGGCTACCATCCCCCCCACCGCCCCCACCCCCCACCCCCAGCCTGGGAACTCAATTAAAGAATGAATTGCCTCTTAAAATCCTCACAACACCTCATTCTTAAAGCCAGCAGCTCCACTGACTTATGAAGTCTCCAAACCTGACACAACGGGGGGGCATTTACTAACTGGGGGGGGGGGGCTTGGTATCGTCATGATCGGAATCGTAACTGCTTTTGTTTTTCGCCTTGCAAGCGAACCAGGATGGGCCGAGCCCGTCGAAATCCGCCGCCTTCCCACCGCAGCCTGCGGAACAAAAACCCCCGGGATGTCTTTTTTTTTCCCTTTGAGATGGTTCAACAGGTTTGCTGGATTTCCTTCAAGCCGCCCCTGAAGGCCCCGCTAAGACCTTCTAGATAACACTTAACGGAACTTAATGGAAGCAAAGCCTACTTCTGCTTTTTCTTTTTTAAACAACAACAAATGATGGTTCTTCACTCTTCCCCGAATGTTTAGACAGCAAATAAAGACACAGATATAAAGATTATGTCCCGAGTGTGACCGCCATAACCCGCCTGCTGTGGCATGTATCGTTTTGACGCAAGAAAAACGACGATTTAATCTGAAAATCGTGTTTGCAGGTTATTTCTTCATATGCAGACACGCAACCGTTCACCCTCTCATAAATAGAGATATAAGAATGCATCATACAGAGTCGTACAACGTCATATAGCGGCATATTGCCATTCACCCTCTCATTCACACGACGTGCAGAGACGTACCAACATTCGCTCATTCATTCACACGTCATATAGAGACATACAACCATTCACTCACTCATTCGAAGATCCCACAGACAACCAGTCACTCCCATATTCGCTCATCATATGGAGACATAGAAACATTCACCCTCTCATTCACGTGTCATACAGAGACATACAAACTTGTCATTGGCGTGTCATATACAGACTAGAAGAATTCACCCTGTCATTCGCATGTCAAAAAGGGACCGAAAAAAAACACTCACTCTCTCATTCACGCAACAATTTTTGAAGGTTTATTGAACCAGCTAAAAGCCCAGTGAGGTCCAGATGTCTTTCGTAAGGGTGCCGTGGCCGAGAGGTCGGCAGCCCACGTCCCAGGAACAGTATTTTTTTTTCCAAAGTGACAGAACAATTTAAGAACATAACAACATTTCCAACGAAATGTGCGGCGGCTGTGACTCAACAATAAAACAGCAATTTAGGAATTAAATTAAGTTAAACTTTATCCCTAGCCTATCCCTCTGGATGGAGCGTGAAAACTCCGCGGGTCGCTGCTCCGTGTGCGCGTGCACGCTTCCAGGAATCGTCCCGTATCCATCTTTTCTCTGACGCTCTTCTCTGACACTTGCCTTTGTCGCCGGATTGCGCGGAATCTCCGCGATTCTTTTGACCTGTTTTTCTTTTACAGCCACCGTTTCCGATCAAGCTCGTATTTGCCTCTTCATCTCTCCCAGGCTTAAATGTCATTATAGCTTGCTTGCTTGCGTAACGCAGCGGCATCGACCTCCTCGCCGATAAGCCATCCGTCATTCGCCGAAAACAACGGGGCTGTTTGGATAACTCCTCCGATGACGTTTTTAAAAATGAAGGATTGAAGAAGTGCATCCTGCACAACGTGCACACTGTTGTCTTAACCCGCTGGATTTACTCGACGGAGCTTGTTGTTTTAGCCTCAGCCGAGATGCTATTCGTCCGGGCGGGGTAACGAGCCCGCGCGGGTCAGGCCGGGGTGGCGTTTCCCCTCCCTTGACACCCTCTGCTGCGCTCTGTTGTTAGAACGTGGCGGACAGGAAGCCGGTGGCGCCTGGGCACCGCTCACGTCGGAGCGGCCACGCGCGCGGCCTATTATTAGCGACTGAACTCAGCGGGCGCTGGGATGTTATCGCCTCAGGACCCCCCCCCCCCCAAGAGAGAGGCGAGGGGTCGCGCTCACATCCCGCCCGAACCAACGTCAACACACACGAGGTGGAGGGAGGCCAGACCGTTAGCATCCATCACACGGGGAAGTCTGAACACCGAGAACTCGGCAGTTCATTCGTTAACAGCAGCAGCCAGGATTGGGGGATTATTCCGGAATCACTCGGTGCGAGGCTCCATGCTCTCCCCCGTGTCTGCATGGGTTTCCTCCGGCTTCTTCCATCCGTCCAAAAACCCGTAGGAGGTTCAATGGAGACCCTAAATTGCCCAGACATGAGATGCCGACTGGCTGTATGTCTCTATATGGAACACGTTCCCATCTCAGTGTGTCAACGGAGAACCATGAAGTGTCAACAGAAGTTTCTATATCCAAACCAAACCAAAATAAAAGTAGTTTTTTGTTTTCCAAGTCTTTCTCTTCGAAATGAGAAATGGCGTTCGGCAACTGACGCCGCAGCGGAAAATAGATGCTTCGATGACAAGAAAGGGGCGTCCAATGGCGGTACGCGCCGCTGGCTTGGGAGTGACAACATATCACAGCAATATGACGCATGAATGAGAGGGTGAATGGCTGTTTGTTCCTACATGATGTGTGAAATGAGGGAGTGAATCGTTGTACGTCTCTAAATGTGGCCATGCATTGGACAGGCGACCCATCCAGGGTAAGATAAGATAAGATAAGATAAGATAAGATAAGATAAGATAAGATAAGATAAGATAAGATAAGATAAGATAATACTTTATTGATCCCCATAGGGGAAATTTGTTCGTCGCAGCAGCGCAACAATAACAGTATCAATAAACAAAAAAAAAAGACAACATATAAATAAGCACAACACAATCAAAAAAGAAAGAACATATACAAACAAGCACATATATATACACACATATATCGCTATATTGCCCATACACACATATACATACATACATACATACCCATACCTACATATATATATATATATATATATATATATACATATATACACATACACATGTATAAATAATACACAGTAAG
This sequence comes from Fistularia tabacaria, assembly GCA_901007705.1. NCBI lineage: Eukaryota > Metazoa > Chordata > Actinopteri > Syngnathiformes > Fistulariidae > Fistularia > Fistularia tabacaria. Next base: position 29,490 of record CAAKHD010003500.1, on the reverse strand, counting down.
GGTGAGAGTAAAGTAGAATAAATATATAACCAGTAATAGTGAGACTAGAATAAATAAGTAAACAGTAAAGGTGAACCAAACTGACAAGGATAAGGACAGATAGGTGACGATAATGGAGCACTGGCACGATAAAATAAACAGGATGGGATGGAGTCATGAACGCCGCGTCTAGATATAACAACCTTTTCATGTTCACCCAAACAAGTTTTGCTTAAAAACTGAATATGGAACAAGTAAAGCTTAATAAAATACAATATAGAACTTGAAATTGCACACATGCAAAATCAAAATTCTTAAGATAAGATAAAATAATACTTTATTGAAATTGGGGTGTCAGAAAACACATCAGTGGCATTCATTTCTTGAATAAAAATGAAATAAAATCATACGCCTCTTTTTATTTGCGGCCTTCTGAATTAAATGTCAACAGTAACCTTTTTCCACTTTCTAATATTAAATGTAAAAATAAAATAACTTTCGGATGGGTAGCACGGTGCTAGTATTAGCATACAGTTGCTATGACTACTGTCCACAGAGGAGAGGGCGTTTATGGGTCCAGTTGTGCTTTTTGCACCAAAACGCCAGCAGAACATTCTGGGATTTGTAGCATTAGCAGTACATGCGCAGGCATGTAGGCTATATGTCCGGCGGGTCAGCTCTAATAGTCATTTGGTATGACGTCGCGGGCCAAATTTAATAACACTGCGGGCCAAATACGGCCCGCGGGCCAGAGCTTGACACCTATGGTCTCGATGATAAATGATTGAATGAATGTTTGGATCAACACATAGATTAATCTAATTAATTCGAAGCTTTGCAATGAAATGAATCGCGAATGAATTACTCCCGACTTCGACTCCGACGTTTTGTTTCTGGTGTTGACTGGCGACACTCTGCGTTATCTTCCTTAGTAAAGTTAGCATTAGCGATCCGCGCGTTTGCTCCGTCACGTCGCGGCGCAAACGGAAGGCGGAGGTTCTCCTGCGATGAAAGTACAAATTTCCCCTCGACCGGCAGCGTCGTCTCATCTGCGGTGTCCATCATGCTGCTCACGCCGCCCGTCGGCGCGAATCCGTCCCCCCTGGAACCCGTGCACTGATTTCTCCAAGGGCCGCGTGCACGAACAGCGAATGGTATTTTGCTTCCCCGCCCGCCTCTCCTCCTCGCCGGCTTGGCGCACAAACAACTTTAATCACTTGTGTCTTGGGGACATGCGTTTCTGGAACGAATGCTGCTGTCTGGCGGGTGTTTCTTGATCCTTTTTTTTTTTGTTATTTCCCATGTCGCTTCTCACATGTGGTTTCGTGACAAAATGTAGTTTG
>CAAKHD010003500.1:20668-23168 GCA_901007705.1 Fistularia tabacaria | reverse complement strand
CTTGGAGAGATCTTTAACACCACGCTCATGTTTAGGTAGTTTAGTTAGTTAGTTAGTTAGCTAGTTAGTGAGCTAGTTTAGCTTGTTTTTCCTTCTTCGGATGGACTGTACTTCCTAACTTCTTAACACCACTAGCACTAGCACTTTTAGCTCTTTTTTTGGAGCCATGATGAGGGCTAGCTTACAGAAGAAAAAGCACAGAAAAGCGTACGAACGGGAGAACACAACGATGAACGATGTAAACGACCCGGAGTAAGAGCCGCCCCTGTCGCTACGCTTCAACGCCGAAAACCCGTGAGTTTGTCTGTTAGCTTGTACGAGCACCGATGTTTGTTCGTAAGTCGATTCCAAGTTCGATGGAATTGTTGGTGATTAGGGCCGTTGCAAAGCCCAGCTTCTGCTGTATAACTTATTTGCACATTTTGCAAATTGAAGGGCCGTATTTTTCCACACCGTTGCGCTTTCGTTCTGGATGTTTGACGTTTTCTCTCGGCTCGGCATGGAGTCAGCACTAGGCCCGGGGGGTTCGGAGGCAGCTCCAGTGCGTTTACTCGTCGTTTCACAAAGCACTGCGGTTATTGTTTATTGGTCGGCGGCGGAGAAAAGCCACGGTATGCCATGTTTTCATCAGCGCACGTCTTTAATAGACCGCCTTCTTCATGGTTTTAGGCTCAAGGCTTTTATGTGTGTGTGTGTGTGTGTGTGTGTGTGTGTGTGTGTGTGTGTGTGTGTGTGATGACGTTTAGAACGGTCTGGTATGAGGTGCAGACGTTTCCCCTCCTCATGGGAATGAGAAATGAATGTTCCCTCCCTTTATCCTTTGATAGACACACACCCTTTTTGTAAATCCCCTCCACTGTTTGCACAACTGCAGCTGAAAAAGCCTTAAACTGTGAAAGTGGATTTTTAAGTGGCGAACGATAATCCCCCCCCCCCCCTTCCACACACACACACACACACCTGAACGTCTCGCAGCCCGGGTTCAAACATCGGTACCAGGTGACGATGGTTGGACCGGGAAGAGGGCGATTGGACACGCTGTGCTGACAAAGCAGTTTATTTTACTTTTTAAACACCCCCGCGTCGGACGCCTCGCGTCACTCGCCCGGCGCTTATCTCGGCTCCTTCGGAAAAAGTTAAAGAGCAGCAATATCTGGAACCACAGCTGCATCATCTATATCTCACGGTCCAAAATAACGCAGGACATTTCCAGGAAAACAATGTGTGAATGAGAGGGTGAATGGTTGTATGTCTCCATGTGACATATAAATGACAGAATGAATGGTTGTGTCTCTACATTGAATGAGGGAGTGAATGGTTGTACGTCTCTATGTGACGTGTGAATGAGAGGGTGAATGGTTGCATGTTTCTAAATACCCCGTGAACGAACGAGCGATTGGTTGAATGCCTCGATTTGACGTGAATGAGAGGGTGAACGGTTATATTTCCCTGACATATAAATGACAGAATGAATGGTTGTGTCCCGATGTCTCCTTGTCGTGTGAATGAGAGGGTGAATGCTTATATGCTCCTCTATGACGTGAGTGAATGGCTCTGTGTGACATATTTCGGAGAATGAGTGGTTGTGTCTCTTTAGGACACGTGAATGAATGAGTGAATGCTTATACGTCTCTAAAAGTGGCTCCGCACCCGAACCCCTCTCCGCCCAATGACAGAAGGCATAGGCTCCAGCCCCTTAGCCCCCTCCCGAATCAGGAATCAGCGGTATAGATAATGAACGAATGAGTGAATTACCCATCCGTAAAAACAATAAAAATGATAAGTATTCTCAACAAAACGCTTTACAAGTGAAGTGGAAGAAGTAAGTGAGTGAATCCCATGAAGCTTCCAGATCTCAGCTATGACATGTCATTATCAGCATCTCAGCCGTATCGCATTATGACACAATATCCCATTTCCCCCTCCAGCGCCTTGACGGATTGGGTTTTTGCGTTCGAATCCCGCCGGAGGGATTGCATTTTTTTGGAGGAAGGTTTTTAGATCGTTCCTCCATCCGGTTCTCTTCGGCTCCAAACCTCCGGGCTGCGCTGAGGGAATTCATCCTTTTGTTCACCAGTGATGAGCTGATAGCCGAGTTAAGGGCCGATGTAGCTTTGACCTCACAAAGCGAAGCCAGCAGGGAGAAAGCGAGTGCGCAAGCCAGGTTTTTCTTTATTCAACTTTTCTTTTTCTTTCAACGGAGGCGACCGCAATGTGGCGTTTCCAGTTACAGCTGAAAAACCGCCGCGTCCCGTTGCAGCCGGGCGTTTCATCGTTCGGTCTTGACGAAGAAAAAAAAAAAAAAAAAAAAGCTCCGCGCATCCGTCATTCCACTCAGTGGGGGAAACAAATGTTCGACCGAAGGAGTTGTTGAAGTCTTTCAATCTGCGCTTTCCCTGGAACAACCCCCCCCCGCCCCCCTTTTTTAGAGCAACCCCCTCACACTTTCTACGAGGACTCTAAACGCCCCCCTGAAGTGTCTCGCCCCGCCTCCCCTGTC
>CAAKHD010003500.1:6749-20467 GCA_901007705.1 Fistularia tabacaria | reverse complement strand
TTTTTTTTCACTTTTTTTTTTTCTTTTTCAACGGGGGCGCCCCCAATGTGGCGTTCCCGGTTACAGCTAAAAACCCGCCGCGTCCCGTTGCAGCCGGGCGTTTCATCGTTCGGTCTTGACGAAGAAAAAAAAAAAAAAAAAAAAGCTCCGCGCATCCGTCATTCCACTCAGTGGGGGAAACAAATGTTCGACCGAAGGAGTTGTTGAAGTCTTTCAATCTGCGCTTTCCCTGGAACAACCCCCCCCCGACCCCCTTTTTGAAAGCAAGACCCGCTCACTTTATCTACGAGGACTAAAAGCGGCCCTGAAATGTCTCTGGCCGCATCTGCCGTCTCGTGTGTGATCCCTCCATCCTCCTCCAGTGTAGTCTCACATGTTTCCCCGAAATCTCTCGCTGCTCGCCGAAACAGAAGCCTGTGCAGCCGCCGCCGCCGCCGCCGCCGCTGTGTTTACAAGAGCAACCGGAGAGGCAGGGGAACATGAGAGAGCAGGAGGAGGATGGCTGTGTGGGGGTTGGGGTGGTGGTGGGATGCTTCTCGGTGGGTTTTTTGGATCCAGATATTTTCAGGACTGACATTCCGCCGGGTTATTCCTGGATCCGCATCCACCGGGACAGAGGGGAGGGAGGCGGGGGGGTCTCAAGATGGAAGGCGACCACGCACAGTTTACTCTTTGTAATGCGAAAGGTCAAGTGAGCTGAAAATAAAAAGGAGGCGCGTCGCATGAAACGCGCAGATAGCGACCGGCGCCGTGTTTTTAGATCCCCGAATGCGGGAAAAATAGAAAAACAGAACTGTCGGTCACGCACGGAAAGCCAAACCCGTTTTTTTCAAATCCGAAAGCCTGAACAACAACGACTGATTCGCAATGCGCCGTCTCTTTGCCGACGACACCTCGGAAAACGTCCGAGGACCCTCTCGGGTTATTTATACCCCGCCGAATTGTTTACCGTCGCGCTAAAACTCCTCCAAATGTAACGGTGAATCAGCGTAAATCCATGTGAGCCGCGGTGAGGAAATGACTAATTGGGCCAGGGATGTGGCGGGAAGGCGGGGTGACGCCCGTGATTGTGCACGTTGGCAGGCAACGTTAGCTCCATTTCCTGCCGCATCTGACCGGCGGCCCTTACGTAAGAGGAGAGGACAGGTGTTAGCAATACTTAGACAGCATTAAGCCCAGGAGAGGAGAAACTCGGCATACATGATATCACTTCAGTCAAGCAGCTTCCCTCTCAGTGTGTGTGTGTGTGTGTGTGTGTGTGCGTGTTTACGACTTCTACACATTCGTTTCATGTCGTGCCCAATACTTGTTGCACGTAAAGCTGTTGCTATTAAGGGCCCTCATCAGGCGCCAGTTTGGGCGCTATTTCCGACCGCCGGTCCGCCGAGCCTCCCAAAGTGCCTTTGGATGAAGGTGCTCCGCAGTAAATCCCCAGAGCGACGAGCCGCGGCCAACAGGATGTGATGCCGGGCCGAGAATGCGACCGGAATCTTGCCTCCATGTTTGCTTTTAGCGGTTCAACATGCGACAGGGTGGGAAGAATGGAGGGGCTAATCACAAACTACTACAGTGACTACATGACACCCCTTTTTGTCAAAATATCATTGGAAATTGCGCATTTCAACCCATTATATCTTATATTTTTCTATCATTCCATGTTTTTCTGTCCTATTTGGGGGTATTTTTTTCCCCCCCGTATTTGACGGCAATGATATTGATTCCCTACAATTATCATTTAAGTGCGAACCATTTCATCCATTGCTAACTCGTCGATTGATGCAAAGTATCCCATCACTACTTTTATGATTTTTTTCAGTACCTCAATTCATTCCTTCATCATCTGTACATAGAATGTACCTTTAATTGTCCCATAATTAACATTTCAGTTTGCAGAGAGTGGACAGTGCAGTCCAGCTAGAAGGAACGTTATAAATGAGAAAACAGCGGTTTACGATAATATCACAAAATGTGAAAAAGGAACATATAAACAATGTCTAAACAAACAAATGAATGAATGAATGACGTGAAGTCTGCGCGAGCAGAGATGTCTGCTAAACAGCCAACCAGCAGCTGGAAGGAAGAAAAAGGACAAACGGCCATTCATTCTCTCGTTCACAAGTCAAATCGACGCAATCGTTCATTCACGCGTCAGCGGAACACAGTGGAATAGATATATGCAGAACATGCCTTTCTTTGTCCAATGATGGGGGAATTTCAAAGTGGACAGTGCAGTCCAGGCAGAAGGAACGTTATTTATGAAAAAAACTGGTTTTCACGATAATATCCCGCGATGGGAAAACGAAAATCTAAACAATGTAGCAACAAGCTAGCAGCACACAGCAACTGCTTAGGGATGAAATGGATGTATGAATGAATGAATGAATGAATGTCATGTAGTCGATGTGCAGCAGAGATGGTTGTTAAACAGCTGAACAGCAGCTGGAAGAAGGAAAATGGACAAACAGCCATTCGCTTCCTCCCTCACAAGTCATGAAGAGACAACAGTTCACCCTCTCATTCACAAGTGAAGACATGCAGCCATTCACAGTTCCTGGCACTTCAGAGGAGTCGCTAACCTATTTATCACGGCAGTAATCTGACATTAAAACGATTCGAGCGCCGTTTGCTTCCGGTGACCGGGCTGAACAAACGCGCTGCTCCCCCGCCGCCGGGGAAAACCTCGGCGCGCGAAGCCGACCCCCGCCGGTCCGGAACCCGAATCAGATAAGACTGCGAATAAACATCACGTGCTCCCTTCAAGTGGTTGCCTCCAGGGCACGCAGAGGGAAGAATGGAAATAAATAAATAAGTAAACCCGCCCTGTCAGCACAATCTGAAATGACTCCCTGAGTGACTGCAAGTGGGAAAAAAATAACAGGAAGAGAGAGAATAATGTCTGGGAGGGAAGAAATCTGCCACCCCCGGCTCCACGCCGTGTTGTTTTTTAAACGTCGGACCCCGTCTTCGAGGCCGGGTGAGCCGGGGGCTAGTCTTCGTCGGCGTTAACTCAATTCATAACACCTTCAGTTCTTTTTCTTTTTTCTCTCGGCATTAACATCTGGGTTGCGCTAAATTCCCAGAACACCTAATTCATCTTCATCCTTTTTTTTTTTTTTTCGGTTCCCACTGTTTTTCATTTATGAATGTGGTGAGTAAACCGATTCCGGCCCCGCGATACGGACAGGCCCGCCCGGCCGGCGGGGCTGAGACGAGGATTCAGTTTGACATTTGGCGGACCAGATTTGTCATTAGTCATTTTCCTCACCTGGCCGCGACTGACACAACAACATGTTTAGTGAGCGAGTTACCGGTAATTGATTTTGTCGGACGGCTCGCCGGTTCCCTGTGAGCCCGCGGTCGGAAAAGGTCAAAGGAGGCGGATTGTTTTTCGCGAACGGTCTCTTTTATGAGAACGGGTTCCGGCCATCTGCCGGGCGTACTCTGGATGAGCTTTCAAGCAAGCAAAAGTTCCTTTTCTGGACCCGACAACCCGGTCGTCCTTTAGATAAGTACTTACACCCGGGATCCAAACTGAAGTCATGCTGATGTACTACCAGAGCTCTTCACGTTGGTCACCAGGTGGCGCTGTTGTCAATTTCCCCAGGTGTGCAAAAGGGCGGAGGCTTGCCGGATAGTCAGCTCAGAAACACGCATGTTTTTAAAAAAAAAAAATATCATTTTTAAATCAAACCCCGTACTACCCGACCACCCCGGGCCGGGATTTGATTTATTTGTGCCAGTTTGACACGGGCCGTTCTTTAGCGTCTCAAGTTAATGTTAGCACGCTAGCGCCAAATCTCCATATGTGCGTAAGAGGTTCCACTCATTACACCTCTTTAACTCTGTTTTGACGGAGTGGCTCAGGCTAATGGTTGCGGTTTTGATGGAACTTTACCAGAGTAAGTACTTAAATAAGTATTTACAAAGTAAATACACGTTGAGTATCTTCCTATCTTTCTATCATGAGTATCTTTAAGTTTGCGTGTTTTCCACGGTTCGCGTCGACTAGGTGATACTTTTAGTCAACAGGGGGCGCTGATGTGCCGCCGCGCCTGCCTCACATGAAGAAGAACAAGAGAAAAATCCCTTTAGAAAAATACAAAACATAAAAATGTCAGTGCACGAGCTGCATGTTATACAGTCCGATCATAATTTACGTTGAAATGTACTTTAAATATGTTCTCTGGTTGTTTAGGTTTTTTCCTGTTCCTCTGGATGCACACATTTTTCCTGCAGACTCCACATGATTTTGTTTTCCATTGATTTGGAGGAGCAATAAAGGCGCTATTAGACCTTTTTTTTTCCCCCTTTTAATTCAATCTTATCTTTCCAAAAATAGTGGCCTGATGCATGAGGATGGTGCTCTGGCATGTCCTAGTGGTGAAAAGCGGTTACAGCGCATGAGATAACTGACTCGCACGCTGCGCCCCATCCGGAAATACTCATCGATACTGTATCGGGGGTTAATCCGTCGAGTCATGTGACATCTCCATCCCCTGGAAGACGACGCATTTCTCAAAAAAATGAAACAAGAAGACGTCTTTGAGCAGCTTCGAGTGACGGGTTACAAGTTAATTCAACTCCACACACTCATGAAAAACCCTTATCCCTTGCATTTTGGCCATTACTATAAGTTTTTACTTCGAATTGAGGCTCTGAGGTCCCCCGCATCCGTGACGCATTTTAAAAATTTAAGTTTGCGTGCTTAACGGCGTTGGATGTCGTCGATCTGCGTGTTTGTACTTCTGGTTCTGCTCCCAGATGTTAATGTTCTCTCCCTGTCTCTCTGCTTTGTCTTGCAGGACCTCCAGTAAGTAGACGCGTGTCTCCCGCTGTGAATCGCATGGGGGTAAAGTGGCCGCCGACTTTTTTTTGCATTGTTGCAGATGAACATCACGCCGATCTGTCGCCTCACGTGAAGACAGCGTCCACGTATTTGACTCCCCTTGAAGAAAACGTTTTCGTAGTTCTCGTTCTTTCACAGCTAACGGTTTATTAACTGGGTCGATGGGTGATGCATTCAGGGACGGGTGGTTCTACTCGTAACCAAAGAGGGGACTCGGCCGCACGAACGATAAAGGAAGGGTAAAGTCAACCCGCGGTTGACCTGAAGATCCCGGCGCTGTGCTCCAACAAACCCGGCCCGCCGCTTCGTGATTCGTGCAACTGACGATTTTTGGAACCCAAGAGGAGGTTCTCGCTGGAGACGACAGCGGGGGGGTCTTTTCCTCTGTCATTTAGCACCATCTTTGACGGTGCAGTGCTGGCCGGCCTGTCATTTATCTCGGAGCGTACCGCTGAACTGCCTCAGCGAGAGAGGCGCCGGTATGATGCAAGAGGGTGAAAACCTAAACGCTTTTTACCGAATAGAATTTTTGCTCCGACCTTAGCCTCAACACAACCGGGCTTAAGTCAAAGGTACCAATTCCAGCTTGTCCTGTTGTCTTGATCAGCAATATTAGCATATTCATGGAATCCAGCTGTTGGACAACCTCTTATTTACTCAAGTAAGACTGGCTGTTGCAAAGAAAAAGCTGAAATTCCAAGAAATAAGTATAGTTTCCACTCAAACATGTGGCAGATATTAAATGCATTGTCAAAATAGCGAGGGGTTGGCGCTTATTTCCATTCACCGCCGTTTCAAAATATTTTGGGAGTTGATCTGTCAGGACCGTCTCTTCGCCATGCTCGCAATCCAGACTTCGTTCCAATCCGTCATTCAACAAATAATCCCGCACGCCGATCGGATTTTAGGATTCGCGATCGTCGGCGTCCCGAGTTCAACAGGTCCACGTCGAAGCGGAGTCCTCTACCGTCCCGGGTTAAGAGCACGACTGGAGCGCTTGACACACGCTCATAAATAGCACGGACGTACCAGTCGAGGTTAATGTCGCGTATAGCGATAGCGTGATCGAACGTCGTATTTTTTGTGCTTCCTTCTTGATATTTTTATATCCGTGCACTCGTAACACTTTTACTACATCCCCTCTGCGTGGAGCGAGGCCGTCATTGCGCCAAAGCATTTTCATACTATTTCCTCTGAGGAACCCACGCCAGCTTTTTTTTTTTTTTGCGAAATTTCCCCGTTCGCTGCGATACTGAAGAAACGAAGGCCGACGCCAACAGAGGCTGCTGTCCCGTTAGCAGCAGCAGCAGGATAGCGATTGCGTCCATCAAAACTCCAGCGATGTGGATACAATGTAAACTGTACCCGAGAGCAATGTGGATTCCCGCAATCCAAAATGCTCTCAGGGACAGTTTATACAGCAACTTTTATATTCACAACGTGAAAACTAAAATACAGGATTAGTTTTGCTCCAAACACATGATTGGAACTACGAACTATGAATGTTATTTAGCAAAAATTATAATTCATTTAATAATTATTTAATAATTATCATAAAATCAATAATTATGAAAATGAAATTAAACCAAAATTAAATTAAAGCAATAGATCGTTCTCTGAATGCCGATTGGATCCGAAAAGTCACAGTCACAAAAGTACTTAGTCGTTAAAAGTTATTTAAAAGTTGTTGTTTTTTTGTTGTGCCGGACAGCATGTGACAAAGAGAAAGGTTGTTGTAACAGTCACGGAGTTAGCTTGGTATACATATATTTTTTTTTCCTTTTTTTTTTTTCTTTTTATGATTTTTATTTAGCTCTTAATTCTATTTTTTATTTAGTTTTAACTTCTTTTTAAAATATTTTCTCAAAGGTGAACGCTTTACTGTCTGATGGGCTTCGTGGAAACAGCTCCTCACATGATACAGCACTTCCCGTTGGATTTTGTCATCAAGGCTGAATTTAAAAATGTTGACCTTTTTTGAGAAATAACGCATTTATTTTTACTTCAGTTGTTTTTTGTTTTTTTTATTTTATTTTATTTTTTACAGAATTTGCTGCATCACTATTAGACTCAGTCTTTGAGCTCGTGTATCCAACAGGTTTTAACCGTAACGCTATAACGGAAAGACACTACCCCGGTGGTTAGCGACCAGAATACCGCTACTTCCAATCAGAAGCTGTCAATCAGAAGCTAAAACCCCAGAGGCGTAATTTACGACCCATAGTTTGCAACATCGGTGCGAATCGCTCCTCGCGAAGAGGCGCCCCTTATTCAAATGAGATTAACATCTAATGTTTCTTTGGTGTTCAGTTTCAGTCCTGAGGTAACACCAAAGCTAGCCTCTGGGTAAAATAACACATAAGAGCAAGGTTACAGTAAATCAAATCTTTCTGCTCTACATCCCATCTCGCTTCTTATTGAGTACTTGTCCACTCAGGGGACCATACATCCTACGTACAATGGCCAAATATACCACTCCCCCTTAATCTCCCCACCTCCCCCTTGCCATTTCGTTCATTCAGCAGCACTTTGCCAAATGGAAGCCACATGTTGTGGAGTTTCCGTGTAATTCAAGTGAAGGGTTCCTTCCGGCAGTCGGCAACCCCTGCGCCCCGCAGACGGACCCGCGGGGCCGAGCAGCAAATGGGTCGTCTCCTACGCGAGGCATGTTCGCACTCAGCACCTGGCGGAGCACCCTCATCGCTGCCCTCTGACTGCCACGCACGGAAGAAATACCGCCCGTCTGGTTGGGCCGGTCCCGGCCGGACTGACCCTCACGGCTGCAAGACCGACAACCGTCAATCACGCGGATACAAGGCGTGGGAACTTGTTTGGGGCGGGGGCTGCAGATACTGCAGGAAGCATTTTAAGATAAGATAAGATAAGATAAGATAAGATAAGATAAGATAAGATAAGATAAGATAAGATAAGATAAGATAAGATAAGATAAGATAAGATAAGATAAGATAATTCTTTATTAATCCCCGTTGGGGAAATTCGTGTGTTGCAGCAGCGCAACAATAACAATATCAAAAAACAGATAGAAAAGAAAGAATATGTACATGTGCAAACGTAAACATAGACACATATATATGTACACATAAATCACCATACATACACACATATACATATATATATACAGAAACATGCCCATACTTACATATATACACACACAAACATACACACATTAATATACACACACACACACACACACACACACACATATATATATATATATATATACACACACACATATATCACCATCCATACACAGATACATATATAAATACACATGCCCATACCTACATATATACACACACAAAAATACACACATTAATATACACGCACACACACACACACACACACACACACTTTTTTTATATATATATACACATATATCACTATACATACACACATACATATATACGTACACATGCCCATACCTACATATATACACACACATATGCATACACACATATACATACACACACACATATATATATACTGTATATAATTATATACACATATATCACCATACATACACACATACATTTATACGTACACATGCCCTTACCTACATATATACACACACATATATACATACACACATATATACACACATATATCACCATACATGCCCATACACACATATACATGCACATACCAATACATACATCTATATATACACATACACATTATACACATACACATATATAGATAAATAACACACACAAAAAAGAAAAAGTAGGTTAACTGATAGCAAAATAATTCCGTCAAATTTTGGCTAGCGAGCGCTCCCTCACAGCAAGAAGGTTCCCCAGTCGGATTCCGACAGGGCGCCTTTCTGTGTGTGAGTTTGCATGTTTCCCCCGCATCTGCCTAGGTTTCCGCCAGCTTCTCCAGTTTCCTCACAAAATCCGAAAACACGCAGGGGTTCCTTCGGAGACCCTACATTGCCCAACTTTGGAATGAGGGAGTGAATGGTTGCATGTCTCTACATGAATGAGTGAATGAATAGTGATGGGCTCACGTTAAAAACAACAACATCGTGTCATTGTAGAACAGTTTATAATGTGAACGACCGTCCGACGTATTATTTCTATGTCCATACAAAGTGTCACCGCTCCTTTTAGCTCCGCTATCAGCTGATTCTAGTTTGAGATAGACAGAATCAACCCTGGAAACATCAATTTCTTAACATCTCTGAAATGTACATATCACATATTAAATAGATATCATCCATTTGCATTCAATGAATCAAATTGTTTAAAGATATTTTAACCAACGCATGCATTGGATAACGCTTCTATGTCACAGTGTAGAACCCTAAATTATAGTTCCACACACAGTGTTTGTGAAAGTGAACTCCATCTCATGTTGCATCTCTCGTGATATCATCACCTGGGGAGAAACGTATCTCTAAGGTCCATAAACCTGCCCGCCGATCTTAGCAGATACACTTTGTCCACAAGGTGGTGGCAGCCAACATGAGAACAAGCTTAAAATAGTCAAAGCCAGAGAATTAGGATCCAAACCACTGAACAGCATGTATTAACAAATTCTGCCTTTGCTACTTTCAGCCTTAGCCAAGGTAATATGAGCTGTCGGGAGGGGATCGGTTTGCGATCATGACAAATGTTTCCTCGCCTTTAGCACGTTAGATAGCTGGAGTTCATTTATTCGATCGGCTGAGTCGGACAAACACTTCCAAGTGTTGGTTAAGTGTCTTCATCGGAAGGGAAGGAGGCGACGTCACATTTCAGGGTGGGTAATGATCGAGGCGAAGGCCGGGGGTCCCGGCGTGGACGTAAGAGCCAGACTGTCCAAAGGCCAGAAAAAAAATAATTTCCAAGCTCAAGAATATTTGAACGTCCGAACAGTACTCGATAAGAACCAATGTGAACGATCTACAATATAATGTGCTGTACGTCTCGGAATGCGGTGGTATCGTTGCGTTTCACAACAGCTGCCCGAGAAGGAAAACAAGTTGTCAAACGAGGCGCCGGACATGAAGCCCAGATGTAACAGCATCATCTCAGAGATCAGAAGAAGAAGAAGACTCAAGCGGCGAGGTCGTGAACTTCAAATGAGACATGTTCGCATGATCGCGTCCCGCGTTTAGCCGTCCTGCGGAAACAAACGCCCGTGAAACAGATAGCGTGGGACCGTTACCTCGGTGCCGAAGGAGGCGGGTTATTCATGGCCACAGGCAGATGACCGGTCGAGCCTCATGTCCCGCACGGATCGAGGCGCCATCTCGGGCTGATTCATTTGTTTTGGGGTTTGATCGGACACTCCAGGCCAAGCAGGTTTTGAACAAGACGTCAGTCTTATTTACTTCAGTCCAATTGAACTGTTTAATACATTTTTAAGCAACGGCGTGCATGTTGGCGCCTTTGATTGAAACAAATAGATGACAGATAATTCTGCGAAGAGGCTATTAAAGAGGACCGACTTCCCCTCCACTGGCGCCGGCACATCGACGAGCCGACCTCTCCGAGGAAAATACCCGCGGGCCAGCATTCAAGAAGTCGGTTATCATGTTCCTCGGCACTCCCGGTTCATTAACTGCTTTCTCGGGGGGGGGGGAATGTCAAGAGTTCCTGTTTTGACTCCAAACCTATTGGCAATGCGACCGACTCTGAAGGAGCGCCGATTCCTGTTCCACTCGCCGTCCCCCGAAAAAACAAAACACTTGGCCGCCGACAATGCGCTCCTTCTTAACTTTAGACGCTGGACGTTGCTGAAAAACCTTTGTACCGCTGACCCTTGTGTAGATGGAAACCACTTGGCCTATCCGCAGTCATATCCGCCTTCGGAAGGTAGTCAAGTAGGTTGGGTTCTCTCATTTGACTGTAGTTTAGTGCTCATTATGAGCCTGTGACTCTCCATGCAGAAAGTCTTAGAGTCACTAATTTCCCAATCTGGCCTTTCAGACACACAAGCATGATCTTGATTATATCCTTAAATCTTCTTGTCGTGGCAACTGGCCTTGAGTTTCTTCAAGTCCAGTTGCCACGACAAGAAGATTTTGACAAGAATTCACCGTGACCTGGATGGCTGAGAACCTCCATAGACATCTTGATGGTAGATTTACCCGGTCGCAATGGCATACGATGATACTAAGACTACAATGAACTCGGGAATTCGTAGCTGTCTTTTTTTCTGGTTGGTCCTGGAGGTTTTAAACACTCGGCCCCGCCGACCCAAGAGCAGTGTATCAGCTTGATGATTCACTTCGACATCATGCAAAAACATGCAGTCGGTTAAACGACAACCCCGAATTACCCAGATGTGTGAATGACAGTGAACGGTTGCATGTCTGTAAACGCCATGCGAACGGTCGTCTATCTCTGGATGACCTGTTGCGTGTCTGCATATCGAATGGCGACCGGTCCGGGGATGAACCCCACCTCCTGACGACAGCCGGGATGGGCTCCAGCCCTTCCCGCGACCCCGACCGCGGCGAATGAAGGAGTGAACGAATGAATGAATTGATTGAGTTTTCCTTTTTTTTCTTTCATTATTAACTCCAACACAGATCTGATCCGATCCTCGTGCGATGGTGGACCCTCTGGATTCCATCTTCAAAACACAACTGAGATGTTATCGTTGGTCTATATGGTTTATAAAAAATCTAAATGATTGACATGTAGGCTTTGACGACAAGAAGAAAACTCAAATGGAAGCCCAAGAATCATGAACAAGGGGGATAATTGGGGTTGCGCTTTTTCGGTAAATCGAGCATGCTTTCTCCCAAAACCAGTCTTGTGCATGCGGTGAAGTCGACGTGTTGCGAGGAAGTGCCGTGGACGAGGATTCAAAGCATGTCGCCGCATCAGCGGTGTTCTCTCCGTTTGCTGCGTTCAGCCGAAAAAGGGCCAAAATACATTTTTAATAACAGACTAATGGTTTCATCCCATTGGTCCGTTATTAAATCCGGTTCTGGCCAGATCGGTGGCAGCTGCGGTATCTTTAATGATGTCAACTGTGAAATTTACCCCTATCCTTTTTGTACCATCCTCTTCTCACCCCCCTTCTCAGGGTCCTCCTGGACGAGCGGGCTTTCCGGTAACCGTCTATTTTTTTTTTTTTTTAACACTTCTCTTTGTGTGTCTTGCATGAGCATGCAGTATTTGCCGCAGTACTGATCTCTCCGGCTCTACTGAATCCCTGCAAGTCTGCCCACCGTTCTGACGTGAAGGCAGTAGAAATATAATCATGGCGACTGTGTCTCCTACAAAATACATCCGTGTACTGATCTCGTGCTGAGGCATGTATGAGGTGTTATTTGGGGGAACCCAATCGGACAGAAAGAGGGGAAGTACTTTTGCGTACAGGAAAAGCGAACTCTTGAGTTCTGGGGTCGGGCACCGAGAAGACGGTAATATCCGATGAGAAGCAGGACACCCGTCCCAAAATCCAGCGCTGACCCAGGGTGGGGAGCTCATTCCCAACTGGGAGCGAAGTGCGAGCCTTCGGGTTGTCAACGCAAAAGCTCCCGACAAACAGACCTCGGAGCTGCGAAGGGGACGCCGTGTTGAAACAGCCGTCCCGAAAAGCGAGGTCGTCCGTAAAGACGCAGAAAATACAGATTATTTGTTCGGGCTAATTTTCCCATACAGCTCTAGCAAGAACGGTTTATGTTTTTTTCCAATGTGTTTGAGGAGCATAAAATGATAATCAGGTGTTCAGCAAAAGGTGAATGTGCTGCATTAGGGGCATCAGTCCCCCCGCCCCCACACCCCGACCCTCACTCCTCCGCTCAGTTTCAATGAAAAAAGGGGGAGACCTCGTCGCGGCGGCCTCAATGCCTCACCACCAGATCAGCGTCGCAGGCACGTCGCCCATCCAGCACTGGCTAAATGACCGGTGTATGATCGTGTATCTTAAAGAGACACGGTTGCCGAAACCTCGTGAGCCAGATTTACCGTTCGGACACGTTTTAGAGTCGCGTGTCCGAGCATTACCTCCGTTAATGCGGTTCAGTTTGGAAACTGAGACATCAGTAGAGGAGGCTTCGATGCTTCAAGCACCTCACACTTTAATACCTGCTCACGCTTTCTTGCTGTGCGGTTGATTTTATTTATTTTTCTTGAATCCAAACTAAAAAGGCTCATTCAATTCTCGGTTCTCTCTGATTCTGTATAATCCGTTTCCCCTTAACACTCTTCTGATCTCCCCCCCGCTGACCAAACCAACCCTACGTGTCAAAACCACATGGTTCCTATCATGACAACAGGTGGTCATCTTGCGTCTGACCTTTTTCTGGGGTTGCCCGTTTCAGTCAGGAAGCCCCCCCCCCCCCCACGTTCGGTTCTGACAGACCTAGTCGTGAAACGACTCCATAAAAGGGCCTCAAGCCGAGACGGGCCTCGGGTTTTGTTGCTTCTCTGAAGTTTTGCTGACAGTTTGTGTCAAAGCTGAGATGAGATTTCGTCCAGGATTGGTGATTGATTACACCCATCAGGCAGCAGGAAATGAAATCAGGTGCGGGCTTTGACTGAATGGGGACAAGAGGATGTGGTTTTTTGGAGAAAGGTTGTGTAAGAATTGAAAATCGGTGAGCGGTGTTTTTTTTCCACTGAACGGCGGCCTGTCCAGAATGGGAATGCACAGGTTTTATTGGCTCGAAAGGTTCTTTGAACCGCCGGCAGCTGACCGCTCTATCACGCATAAATAATAATCCGCTTTCAGACAGAACAGTTCGGAGGACCGTCCGGATCGAGTTTCATTCCGGGAACCAGCCTCCTCCGGGGGGGGGGGGGGGGGGGGGGGGGTTTTGTGCTTAGGCCCCCGGGGGGGCGGGGGGGGGGGGGGGGGGGGGGGGGGCGTGTCCCTCGTGCGGCGTTGTCTTGCGCCGGCAGTGCGC
>CAAKHD010003498.1:67347-81025 GCA_901007705.1 Fistularia tabacaria | reverse complement strand
TGGAGTTCAGACGTGTGCTCTTCCGATCTTGTTAGCTAACTTCACACTTATTTTGGCCAAAATGTTGACGTTCCTCTGTGAGCCCTGGAAACCCCTCGGTTGGACCTGTGCTGCTCCATTTCTGGTTCTGTCCATTGCTGTAAGAAAAGAGCTGACCAGTGATCACGTTTTTAAAAATGGCGCCGCAATCCACATGAAATATCTGGTGATAAGCGTGGAATATGAGTTCTCCAAATCACTTGGAGTTGGAGCTAAAATGGTTCTAGGAACTGAGGGTGATGGTCCCATGAAAAAAAACGACCAAGTTCCTAGAGAGGTTCTAGAACCTGCAAAAAGTTCCTTCGGTGTGAAAGGGACTATTGTGACAAAGTGCTGCACGCTGACGAAAAGAAAGAGTATAAGTGGTTTCTATGCTGTCCAAATGCACGGCCCAGTTCCTGAAAAAGTTCTTGGAACCGCAAAAAGTTCCGGCAGCGTGAAAAGGGCAAAAGTCTACACAAGGATATCTGGAGGTTTGGGTTGGAGGATTGATTTTGAAACACGCCGTCTCCACCCTGAGGTGCTGAACAGGACTCTCCAAGAAACATAGCTGGGAAAACATGGTTTGTTCTACATACAAGACATGATTATTTCACAAAAAGGACCTTCATTTTCACCTGTGTGTTATTTTTTTTGGCACATCCGTAATAGAAAGATAATAAAAACTGAGTGGCCTGGGATTGGCACTCTTGAGGGATCACTCAAAGTTAGGCGATATGGATTTAGCTGTACAGCCGCTGTTTTCTCGATGTGCCTGAATAATGGTAGAAACCCCACCCTTGATCGAACACACGAACATGCTCATCAATAAAATAAACAGAATTGGAATTTGATTTACGCGCACGAGCCTTATTAGGTCGCGTTACGAGTCTATCAGGAGGCGAAGAGGATGCTGCCAGCGGATGGGTTTGAATAATGAATGAAAGAGAGACAAGACGTAAGAGGATGGTAATCCTCCTGAGCGTTTAAGAAGCGCGGCCACGTATGGAAACAACTCCTCTGCTGATTATGCAATTAATCGGCATGCATACCAAGACTTCTGAGTCCACCCCTTCTACTTACTCTCGGTGGATTTAAGTGCGAGAAAATGGAGGGGGGGTGATGAAAGTCCGAAGTTCTTTTTATCAGCCACTTGATGACGAAGATAATAAACAAGGCGCGTTGAATTGGGACGACAGTCCGGAGGGATTTCAGCCATTGATATGGAAAGCTAAACATGCTAACAGCAACCGACAACCCGTACAGCCGTAAATGGATATTCCATGGATCGGATGCAGTTGCATCCCAGCTGGAATGAGTTGCGTATATGATAGCACACTGAAGATGCGCACCCACGAGAAAAACAACCGGTGTTGGTTTTACCCGCATAAACGTTATTGGGTCGTATAACAGGACTAACGAGGTCTAACAAGCTATTAGGAGCCTGCCAGCAGATGGGTTTGAATTATGTATGGGGAAGAAACGACACCTACGGACGGCCGCTCCTCCCACTGAGCCTTACGGAGGCGTGGCCACATTCGGACTCCAATTTTTCACAGCAAAATTGCCTTACGGCAGAAGTTGGAAAAGAATGGATGACTAGGGCCTGGTTTGACAATCTTTGGAATAACATCCTCATTGTTTCCCTTGCCGTTAAATGTAAACGGTGGTCGTTAAACCGCTGCGACGGAGACCGCAATGTTGTGGATGTGAGTGTAGGTTTATTACTTTGACTTGTAATTCGATAGGGTACACACGGCCCCCGCCGTTTCTTTTGGACGCGGGGAAATAAATGATCGCCACGGACCCAAATTAAATGATCCGAATCGATGGGGCACGGAGTCTTCCACGTGGGCCGTCGAAACTCACATCTTCTGCCGCCGCGTATTCTCTCCACAAACGCCTAATTTGATCAGGAAAAATATGTGAGGGGGGCACTGGAGGAGAGTAGAAACCGTTGCAAATGAGTTTATAGAGTTTTGTCAGAAGGACAGCAGCAAACTTCAGCGCCTATGATTGAAGTGAACCGGGCACCCGAAATCTTCTGTTATGTGAACATATATATATAAATATTGATATATATAAATTAATAAAGAAGGGTTTTGTACTGTAGAATTAAATCAAACACACTGAAGCTTTGTCAAAGAATCAGTTACGCTCATTGGATCATGCATGGAGGTTTGGGAAATAGAGTTTGATCAGACACTGCGTAAGTTCAGTTCTCATTGTGTTTGGTGTTGCTGATCAATGCACGACCTGCTCTGATCGGTCCCGTTGTCGAGCGGGTCTTTATCTCTCTGGAGGCTCCTCCAGTGGATACAGGAAAACACTATCCTCATGTCCTCAAGGCTTGAGATGTATGTCACAATTTCCAAATTTCAGTCGCAGCACAATATCAGATCCAGCTGCTGGGGCTGGATATAATACATATGACTGAATGCAGCGAGAAATAACCACTTTACAGGGTGATGCTGTTTGCAAGTTTAGCTCTGTGCTCAACAAACTGGGGCAAAATTAACAATATCCTCTGGCGTGCAGCAGTGCATCCTGAATATCAACCTGGATTGTGACCCTGCAGTGGGCAAAAGCTTAATGCTCCGCTTCGATTTGCATATCAATTCGAAGGTTATGTTTCCTTTCCCTGCCAACGGAGCCACAGCATCTCGCCCTGCAGTGCTCACGCGGCGTTTTAAAATGCACGGCCACGCAGTAGCGCGCTCACGTCGGGCCCGGCATAACCTAACGGTCCAGGTCCGGAGACTTTGGATTCAGGAACAGCGCCAGGCTGCAATGACAATTTCCACAGTGGCAAACTAGTGGAACTGCAAGTATGGCATCGGTCACGTGACACACACACACACAGGGGCCCAGACTTGCGTTCGTCTGATTTGCGCATGCTCGGTGGGCTCCGTAAACCGGATGGCAAAACACGGAAGCCAGTCCGATTTCCACGATATGACGTGTTTGTTGAGTGGACGAAAACAGTTCGTTTGTCGATTCACATGATTGTCCGACTCACACTTTTCCCCTGATCCCAACCTGAAGCGCGTTGTCGGACGGTTTTGTGCATCGGTTGTCGCCGCAAGACTGACACCATTTTGAGCGGGTGGGTGATGGGCGGAGTTTTACGGGAGCCAAAATGCGGGCTCTGCCTCCGGTGATGCATTACATCCATGTTTTATGATAAATCCCAAACGCCGTAAAATAAACTGTTTCATGAAAGATGCTCCCTTAGATTCATTAAATTAAATACATTTTGTATTCCCCGTGCCGTTGCTTTTCCTTTTGTTTGTTCTCACGTTGTTCTTTGCTTTCCACGCGGCGTTACTCTTGTTACTCCTGCAGTTAATTGTCTGGGGATTCTTTGTTTCCTCATGTCAGCTGACTGTCGTTGCCGCACGATTGAAATGAGTCATGTTGGTTTATGTGTTTTGTTACACTTTGAATTCAATAAAGGTTGAAAAAAAAATGACATCCATGTTTTGGCCGCGCTCGCCGGATATACGTAAGAGACGACGACTGCGCATGGGCAGTGTTGCTAAGGAAGAAAGGCACAATGTCTCTAACGAGGTGAGCCCCGCGAAAAGGCCCTTTCCTATTTTAATCCGTAACGGTTTATCACCGGTTGCTTTGATTGCAATGTTATTAAAAGCTAAAACATGTTACATGTGTACGTATGATACAGCCGGGTTTTGTGTGGCCGTTTTTTTTTTATTCAGAATCACTGCTAACAGCGATGCCGTAAACCAGGCTAGCTAGCTTAGCACGCAGTTTTATTCGGCTTCGGCTTCAGGCTCAAGATCGTCGGAGAATCGCCAGGTTTCAACCTCTTAAACGTCGCACCGTTGACAGTTTTCCCTGCTTTCGTTTTTGTCTGTACAGATAACGGGAAACAAACCCGAAGCTACTTGTATTTGCGAGAGTTCATGCCGTTCAAGGCTACTTACTTTTCAACTTAGCAAAAGCAGTTAAATCGTAACAGTGCTTCAGTTTGTTTCCCCGACTTTCTCAGTTTCCAGATGTGAACGCATCACAGAATCTTTATCCTTTTTAGCGGGTAGATTCTTTGGGGGGAAAAAAAACGACATCTCTCCCTATTCTTGACATTTCCGCTGAACGTAAAGAAAACGTATCGTGACCAGCGCGTCTGGTGTCGTAGGGCATAACGGCGTGGAAATAAGCCACAGGGGAGCATTTTCACATCAATAAACAATCGCATGTTTTTTTATTTAAATTCCATATGATACTGTTTGTGAACCCCAGTTTTATTGATTCCTCCCCAAGACCACTGGGAATTGATAAAAGGTACCACAGCGCTGTAGTGCCCCCAAGGGGAGTGGAGCTGTGAGGCAGGTAACCCTGAAACACTACCAAGTTTTGGGAGATTGAGGCACTGGTGATATAAATTCGGTCCCTGTATTCGGGTTCGGCTCTGTTTCTTAATGATCAGTGCATTCAGGAAGTTTCATTGTGGGAAATGTTGCTCTCACAAAGCAGAGGGTTGATTCTATAACGCCCGAGTTGCTAAGAATGACTCGAGGGATCAAAATTAGAAGTAGGTCTTACGTAGTTGGCGAGTTTCAAAAATGTGCCTATGCACTTGAGCTGATGGGAACTGAGGAGCTGAACCTCAAAAGTAGCTCATATCTGCAAAGCTTAGTACCCATCGTAAGTTTCTTGTCATCCTTCCAGCTTTCTGCCGGCGCCCACCCAGCTGTCGCAAGACCAGCTGAACGCAGAGGAGAGACTTCAGTCCCAGAAGTCCTACTCTACTGCCTTGGTTGCGTCCCGAAGAGAGCCACCGCCCTATGGACACAGAAAGGGGTGGGTGCCCCGCTCACTTGAGGTATGTTGAACACATAACGGCCACTTTAGAACAGATGTTCTCCTCCCAAAGACAACGGTGAGGTGTTTTTTTTTGTCACATGGAAAGATAATGGCAAGGCACATATTACGTTGTCCTTCACATCTTGAGAAGTTGTGGAATTATGTCAATAAGTCCACCTTTTTTCCTTCTCTTCCCTGTAAAACTTTAATTGTAGGATTTTGGAGATGGAGGGGCTTTTCCGGAAATCCACGTGGCCCAGTTTCCCCTGGAGATGGGCAGAAAGAAGAAGACATCCAATGCCCTGGCAGTGCAGGTGGATGCAGAAGGAAAGATCAAATATGACGCTATCGCCAGACAAGGACAGAGCAAGGACAAGGCACGTTCGACAAAAATGCACCCGCACTCTTTAAAACCCTCATCGTCACATCATTGCATCATGTCGGCCACTGCAGGATCTGAATCTATTTCGTCTGTTCGTCACAGGTGGTCTTCAGCAAATACACGGACCTCCTTCCAAAAGAGGTTCTGAATGAAGACACCCCGGAACTGCAGAGGCCGGATGAGGAGAGCGTGCAAGAGGTAATACATGGCGAAAACACGTACAAAAAGGGGAGGCAGTGTTTCATGATTCATGCTTCATGCATGTTGTGCCTCCCGCGGGGGGGGCAATCTAGTTCAGAAAGGTTTATGCAGAATTAAACTTGGTCCAAACGTAGTTGTATTTTAACAGCAATAAAAGTAAATAGTCATGTTTTGAAATAAGCTGCTTCAATTTAAATGATGGAGATGTTATCAGTAATAAATCTGACTGCGTCTGCTCTTTGAACACGTTAACCTGACAGCAATTTATTTTTCTCTGTCCTCTGCAGCTGACGGAAAAGACGCGCGCTGCACTGGACAAGCAGGTTTCACAGAAGATTGCCGCCGCCATGCCCGTGAGAGCGGCAGATAAGCAGGCCCCGGCCCAGTACATCAGGTATGCGTCAGGAACCGGGCACGCCGTGAACTCAGTGGGCAAAAAGCACCCGTGTCTGTGAAAGTCTCACCCTGGTCTCTCCCCAAGGTACACGCCGTCCCAGCAGGGAGTGGCCTTCAACTCCGGAGCCAAACAGAGAGTCATCCGCATGGTGGAAATGCAGAAGGACCCCATGGAACCCCCGCGCTTCAAGTAAGTTTCCCCATCGCAACAACCACGTCATCTGTATGGATGAGGGGATAAAGTGCAACCAGAGTCACATTCTCAGAGGTTAGTCCTTTGCGGGTCGCTCTCACGTTTGTATTCTTCTGAATGAGGAAGGATTGTTTTCTCTTCAGCCAAGAATTCATTGTCTCTGGAACACCTCCTGGGAAGTTCTTCATCATGAATACAAGTGTCTACATGAACTCAGACTGTGTAAATTATGCTTAATAGGAATAGAAGAAGATTTGTTATTCTCATACTAATAATTTGGCTGAACTGTAACGATGCTTATTTCTCACCAATTACGTTCATCTGAGATTCTGGACAGGAATAGATCCAAACTCCAGCTGCGTCCGTTGGCCGAAACTGACCGACTATTCCAGCATCGGCGAGGTTGGGTTATTTCTCACGTCTGATCTGTCTCTGAGACGCCGTGTGTTTGACTCTCATTCCAGGATAAACAAGAAAATCCCCCGAGGGCCTCCGTCTCCCCCGGCCCCGGTGATGCACTCCCCGAGCAGAAAGGTACCGTGGCCTTCCCCGACATGATCAGCCACAGCTGGTTTACTAAACTGTCGCGCATCTCTTCACTGCCTTTCATTGTGCTTCTACTCCTTTGTCTGAGTCCTTCTCAGAACCAGATGTTGTTTTTTTCCGTGTCCACATCGCGCGCCTGCTTAGGCTCGCCGGCTCACGGCCAGACCCCTGCTGAATTTTGGATTCTCTCGTATTCATTTACGGGTGGTCGTTCTGACAAAGTAGAGGTCTGTCTGTGGTGGGTCGAATCTGATTAAGCCAAGTAGAGTTGGTTCACCTGCTCTGGTCATGTCTGGCCCGTTTGATTGGTTCCTCGTGGCCGGCGGTTGTTTCCAGCCCTCCGTTCTACGACGATCCGTCTTTCTCCCATCTTTACTTTTCCCCTTCGCCGTGACAGCCTTCAAATGCCCCATACTATTTAGCTTCTTTTTTTTTTTTTTTTGAAGAGAGCCTTGATGCCAGGATTTATGCGCGGTTTGCTGCCTGAGGAATGCGCACAGGGGGGGGGGTTGCACGGACAGGTTGATGTCATCGGCATGTAAGAACATCACCGTTCTCCTTGTGAGAACCACTTCCTCCCAAGCCGGCGCGTAGAACCGCTCCTGCCCATCTCTTTGAACCATGTCTTCACCGCTCCGCCGACAGCTGCTCGTCTGTGTACTTGGAGGTGTGTGAGAGGTGTGTGTGCGCACAGGCGGGAGGTGAACCAGGCTGCGTTCTGATCTCCTCCGGGGAGGGAAGAGTGATTTTGACATGCCTCCTTGCTGTGGACATGAAACGACCCCGCCGTTTTATCGAGTCCGGTACGGCGGGGCTCGGCAGATATATTGGAAACTGCAGAGAAAAACCCTGAGCGGCACAAGGGGTGGAAGGTGACGGCAGCTGTAGAGGGAAAAGTATAAATGAATAAATTCCCCCGTTTTTTTTGTTGGCTTTTTTTTTTTTAGATGACAGTGAAGGAGCAGCAGGAGTGGAAGATTCCTCCGTGCATCTCCAACTGGAAGAATGCCAAGGTACGGGAAGTCGGCGGCGTGCCCGACGGAGACTTTCGGACGCTCAGCTCCGTTTCTTAAGAGACGTATGTGATTTCAGGGCTACACCATTCCTCTGGATAAACGTCTGGCCGCGGACGGCAGGGGGCTTCAAACGGTCCACATCAACGAGAACTTCGCCAAGCTGGCCGAGGCGCTCTACATCGCCGACAGAAAGGTGGGTACCGCCCCGTCTTCGCCGTTGTTCGGTCGTCGCAAACGGCAACCTCTGACATCGCTGGCGGTCTCCGTAGGCCAGGGAGGCGGTGGAGATGAGAGCCCAGGTGGAGAAGAAGATGGCCCAGAAGGAGAAGGAGAAAAAGGAGGAAAAGCTCCGGGAGCTGGCCCAGATGGCCCGCGATCGCCGGGCGGGGATCAAAAGTCACGGGGACAAAGGTGAGTCAGAGAGACGGGGGTCGGATTTGGAAGCGTCCCACTGGCCTGCAGGCGGGGGCTGTTCCCAGGAGTTTGTCACCCTGAAGCACGCATGGCTCGTGAGCCGCAACATCAACGGTTCTGCACTGTTCAGAACTTCTGGCAGTCCCTTGAACCTCTTCCGTGAACTCGGCTGTTTCTTGGTGCTTTCAGATCGCGCAGGAACCAGGAAGTAAGACCTCCCTTTCCTGGAACCGTGTTAGCCTAGCCGTTTAGGCAGGGTCATCTCACAGCTCCATATGAACCCACGTGCCGTTGGTGATTGGAACTCGTAAGCCGCGTCCATGACCAGATTCTTCATGCTGTGGACCCATTCTTACTGATCAGCTGTTGTCTCGCGGCGGCCCCAGCCGTGGTAGCTGACTGCCTGTGGGAATACAAAGCTAAAACCGCTCCTCTGGTGGAGGCTACTTCCTGGAAGGATACTGGAGCTGCACACTTCTCAGCATTTTTCTGTCTGAAAGTGGCTATTGAGAACTCTTGAGGTGGAGAGAACTCTGCGCGAGTTGACGTGTCGCAAAAACTCAAAAACAGGAACCGCCTGCACTTTCTTTTTTTTTTTTTTTTGTCCACCTGTCACTCCCTCTGTCGGGCCCTTTTGGGGCTCCTTTGTGAAAAGAAAGTGTAGAGTGGGTCCAGATCCCGGCTCGATCCTCACAGAGGGGCTTGAAAAAAAACGGCTACATAAAGTTCCGATTCGGCCCTTTTTGTTTGTTTGCTTTTGAAAGGACGAGCGAGAAGTTTGAAGTCTTATCAGCGCCCTGTCTGTCTCCACACGTCAACCTCGCCTCTCTGCAATCTCTAATTCTGATTTATTTCCCTTTCTTTCGCGCTCCCGCCAAAGCAGGGGGCGAGGACGGCGAGGTCAGGGAGCGCGACGAGATCCGCCACGACAGACGAAAGGAGAGGCAGCACGACAGGAACATTTCCAGAGCGGCGCCAGATAAGAGGTAGTGGACGCCCCCCGACCCTCGCCCTCTCACAAGCATCCCGACATTTCTTAGAGCCGGCGGTAACACCGGGCAAACACAGCGCAGGCGGTGCTTCACGACCGCACTGATCCACACACTGATTTTTGATCCAGGCTTTCACCGAAAACAGCTTCAGAACTTGACAGGAACGTGTGAAAAGTTTTTGGCCTTTTTGAATTTTAGACACATTTCATCACACATTGATTCTTTAGCAGCCTGAAGCCCAGCGCTGTCTGTGGCGCATCTAAATCCAGAGCGCGTCCGTTGCCTCCGGCCGGAGCTTATTGTTTTGCTGAACTCCCCCCCCCGTTTCAGGTCCAAGCTGCAGAGAGACCAGGACAGGGACATCAGCGAGCTGATCGCCCTGGGGATGCCAAACCCCCGCTCCTCCAGCGAGGTCCAGTACGACCAGCGGCTGTTCAACCAGAACAAGGTGAGCGGATCCTTTATTTACCCAGCTGAACCCCATCCAGCCCGCAGATGAAGAACTTCAAGCTCCCACTCAGGAAAAAAACATTTATATTCAAATCACATCCAAGCCTGCGCGGGAAGAGTGAGATAACCGGACCACCTAGCTTGAAGTTTCCCCGTTTGCCAAACATACAAACTCCAGGAATCGCCGAGCGCCAAAAAAGCGGAGAAAGGCCAGTTTATACGTCAATTTCTCGGAACGCCTTCTCCTCTAAACATTTGGCCGTCGCCCAGTTGCTCCCTCCTCCTCCTCCGCCGCCGTGGCAAGACTCCGGGGCCTTCAGGCCAGCAGCTCATTTTCCCCCCCAAAAAGTCTGAACGCACAGGACAGACACACCCGCGTGGCCTCCGCACGGACAGGAAACAAAACACGGCCGCTGTTGTGCCGGCCTGACGGTTGGGCCTCCTTCCCCACAGGGCCTGGATAGCGGCTTCACCGGCGGCGATGACGAGACCTACAACGTGTACAGCCAGCCGTTCCGCAGCGGGCGAGACATGGCCTCAAACATCTACCGGCCGAGCAAGAACATCGACAAGGACGCCTGCACCGACGACTTTGACTCGCTCATGCGCAACAACAGGTACTGTGAAGACCTTTTGGCTTTGGTTAACGTCGGGATTTCTTGTCTGTACTTTAATCAGTGTCTGTTTTTTTCTCTTCTTTTCCTTCCTTCGTCCCCGGAAGGTTCGTGCCGGACAAAGAGTTCTCGGGCACGGACCACGGGCAGAGGCGCGAGGGCCCGGTCCAGTTCGAGGAGGACCCCTTCGGTCTGGATAAGTTCTTGGAGGAGGCCAAGCAGCACGGCGGCTCAAAGAGGCCGTCCACCAGCAGCCGCTCGAAGGACGACTACCACGACAAGAAGCGCAGGAAGGAGTGAGAGGCGGTCCGGGACGGCGGCGAGGGTTCGGGGCCCGCGCCCTCACCGCCGTGACGCCGCCGTCCACGTAGAAAACAAAAACATTGCGGCCTCTGCTTCTTTCCTCGTCCTCCTATCCGTCTGCAGAGCATCGAGCGTCAGCCGCGTAGAAAACACCCCGCTGCCGTCGGGGGTGAGCGCGCAATACACACTTGTAGTTTTTTCCGTCGGAGCTCCACATCCGGACTGTTCTCCCAGCCGAGCCGGTTCCGGGTGCGCAGGGTTTCATTCAGGGCTTGGCCGGTAATACCCGTAGGACCTAGCTTTTAGTTGTACAAAGATAAAAACGTGAACACGGAAAAACCTGCAAGGATTTGTCGTTCCCCCCCCCCCCCGTACCTTTTTCAAGCTCTTTCGGTCTTTATATTTAAGCCGCAGGTGTGTTTGTAGGTACCGTCGCGGGCAGCACACACACACACACACACACACACACTCGTTTCCTCAAAGTAAACCCTGTTTGTTATTCTTGTACAACGTAAATAAATTTTACAGTGTCTCCAGAGTGTCCCTCTGTCACCCCCCGACATTTAACACCAGCTTCCAACGGAGGCTGTCGGACCGTCCACTCCATGCAGCCCCATTTCCAGCCGCCAAACACAGAATCAGCTCTCTGGCCCTGTTTGTTTTTGTTTGTTTGTTTGCTTGCTTGCAGAGAAACTCCCCTGTACTGACCTCCTGAATAATATTTACACAAAGGATTAAATTTCCAGAATTCGTTCAAACAAGCCTTTTAATTATGAGCTGTGAGTCCTGACATTTTTTCCCTTATTGTCCTTTCCTTTTTTTTTTTTTTTTTAAAAACTACAAATTGGCTCAGAGTTGTATGTCTGGAAACAGGGCTATTAAACACAATTAATTCATGATTGACGCAGTCGACCATCTTTATTTACCATCCCCGGGGCTCCAGGAAGAAAAAAAAACAAACACTTGTCTGGTCTTTACACAGCCGAGTGGACAGCTGGTACGCAAGCAGCTCTTGCATCAGCGGCCATTTTCACCAGAATCCATAAACCGCCGAAGGACACTAAAAGAGCCATCGGCCCAGAAATGCGATTGTAGTGACCGTAGGCTCCCATTCCTCTGCGGTGCTGCTGTGCCCTCCGGCTCAAAAAGCAATTGGGATGGTTTCATCCACCCAGTGTCGCTACACCCGACTCCCCCGAAGCGTCCAACCGTCCAACGGAAGTGAGTGGTGATCCAGATTGAGACATCGATGGAATGGAGACAAAAACGTTTCTGCCCTGCCGCAGTGACCCAAGACAACTAGCAACTTCCCCCAAAATGGCCAAAATCTGCTTCTGTAATTGACGTCGGTGCGCCAGCATGGGCGCTCGGTTGGACCCCAACGGGCGTATTTGGCTCCGCCTCCATCTTTGGAAACCAAAGAAGTTAAAAAGTTGTATGGATTTAATTCGAGTTTAAATAGAACTTGAGACACAGTGTTAAACCAGGTCACGCCTGGAAGGTTCTTTTCACCGTCCTTTCGAGGCCGACGCGGAAAGCAGGAAACCGTGAGTTGACGGTTCTCCAGCTCCCGTCTTCTCCCATTGGGCGGAAGGGAAACAGATTTTTTTTTTCCCCCGGTCCCAGAAGCTTTTGTGGAAAGGAGGTAAAATACACCGACCACCCACGTACCGTTACTTTTCAAAAGACTATTTATGAGAAGGAGCCAGGTACCTTCTTTTTATGTTTGTTTAGAGAATGTTCCCAAAAGCGGAGTGTTTACCTCGGGCCGAGTGTGGACGCCGGCGCCCCTTGAGTTTTTCTAATCCGAAGCGGAGTCGAGGAAACCCTGCGTACGACCGTTCAAAGAATAGGCCCGTTGTCCCCCCGTGAAACCCAAGAGGGGGATATGGGCGCCAACGCTGTGACAGGAAGACACTGTCCAGACCCCCCAGCAACACACCTCATACTCTACACCGCAGGTCCCCGACCGCCGGGCCGTGAGGACAGAAGAAAGTTGTTGAAAACTATGTGTATTTTATTTCGAAAAAATTGCCGCTTCCGCCTGCGCCTCATTCCTGCACTTGACTCCATCAGAGGTTCTTTTTCTTTTTCGGAAAGTAAGTCGCCGAGCTGACCCTCGCTAAAAAGGCCGGCACTGGAGCCGACGATGAGACGCCAGAAGGGTCTCCAGAGTGCCGACAAAAAGAGCTGAATTTAAAAGGAAATGGCAAGAGTCCTACTTAAACCTGCTTAGGAAGGAATGAAGCCTTGGAACCCTCTAAAGTACTTTGCCACTTCGAGACCAAGCGCCCTGCATAGAAAGACACTTGGAATTCTTTAAAGAAAAAAAAAAATGTGAACATGAAGGACAAAAGCAACCACCGAAGGCCAAGAGACGATCGCGGGGGACACAAGGAAAAACACTTGAAGCGTCACCGTCGACCATCAACCCCCCCCGG
Source organism: Fistularia tabacaria (assembly GCA_901007705.1). Lineage (NCBI taxonomy): Eukaryota > Metazoa > Chordata > Actinopteri > Syngnathiformes > Fistulariidae > Fistularia > Fistularia tabacaria. The sequence continues at coordinate 68,232 of CAAKHD010003498.1, read as the reverse complement.
ATGTGACCGACTGGATCAGTGGTTCTTCACCTTGTCAGAGGTTCTGAACCCCTACCAGTTTCAGACACGCATTCACCAAACCCTTTTTAATAGGGAAAATAAAATATGATTTTTTTTTCATTCAAAACATAGGCATATGCAGAGGGCTCCAGAAAAGCTTTTTTTTTTTTTTTCGTTTATAGGGTTAAAACAGTCATTTTCTTTAAAAACCAGAACTCTGAATAAAAAAAAAAACGCTGATAAAAGATTTATTGCATTCTTTTCAACCCATAAGATATTTGTAGTTATTTTTTAATGCGCTAGTCAGCGATAAAGTTTTTTGTTTGTTTGATTTTATATGACACTGGGGTTCAAAAATGCAGATTCTTAAATAAAACCCGATATTATGCAAAATTACTAAAAATCTTTCAATTTTTGGTAAGTTTGAACTAGTTTTTGTTTTATTTCCCTCCGAAAATCTTTTTCTTTAATAAATTCTTGACATTAATTTTGCTTATATGACAAAAAGAGGTGACGACTTTGAATCACAGGCATCTCTTCTTTTCATCTTTTGTGTGTCTCGACCTCCGCCGAACCCCTGAGGCCGACTCACCGAACCCCTGGGGTTCGATCGAACCCCTGGGGTTCGATCGAACCCGGGTTAAGAGACGCTGGTCTAGATGCAGGGAAACAAACTCAGGGCACGAAAAGGCTCGGGGGGGCCGCTGTCGTGGAACACAGCTAGAACATCGCACGGTGAACACGAGCGCAGGGTGAACATCGGTAATGTACGACGGCTTCTTTGTCGATTTTTTTTTTTTTTTTTTTTTTTTGTTCGAGGACAGGGGGAAGGGGGGTTTTTTTTTTTTGTAAGTGGAGAAAAAAACCGGATTTAAAAAAAAGTGG
>CAAKHD010003498.1:27796-52777 GCA_901007705.1 Fistularia tabacaria | reverse complement strand
CGGCCGTCGATGGTCGCACTTTCGTCGTGACCTGCTAGCCGGAGTGTTTGTGTGTGTGTGTGTGTGTGTGTGTGGGGCGGGGGGGGTGGGGGGGGGGGTAGAGGAGGGACAGCTCGGTAAACTCGGGGGGCACGTTAATGAGCCTAGGTGAGCCCCCTGAAGCCCCCGCCGAGCCTCCACTTGGCTCTTTTAAACTGGAATTTCCTGTTTTGGCTTTTTTTTTTTCTCCCACCCTCACATCGATGGCGGAACATTTGAGTATCCCTCCAATTCAGTTTACCTTGTCTCGACTCCGCCACCCCTCCCCCGCCCCGATCCCTCTTGCATTTGTTTTCCTTCACCCCCCCACCTCCCCCCCACCCCTTCCTCGGCGAAGGACGGCGATCAAAGGGCGGCCATAGTTTATTGGTGTTCGTTAATGGTTCGGAAACAGCCAAGTGCGGGGGCGGGGTGGGCTGAGGGGTGGGCTGGCCCTTTGATCGGCCCTCATCCCTCCAACCTGAATGTCAGCTGGACACAGGCGGAAAGGTTTCCTTGTAAAAAGAACCCGTCTTCTGCACAGGTGATGGTCCCTCACACACACACACACATGCAAACACACACACAAACACACTGCATGCCATCAGCCGGTGGGCCTTTGATCAGAACAGCCCCCGCTATGGGGGAAAGGACAGCGGGATTAGAGGGAGTAGGGAAGGAGAAGAGAGGAGCAGGAGGAGGAGAACAGAGGAGGAGGAGGGTGCATGATGTGAAACAACACAGGATCCAGATGTGTAATAAGATGAGCTGAGGAGGGCATGTTAAAGCTCAAACCCCCACCTCTCCTGGTCCGAGGGTGTGTGTGTGTGTGTGTGTGTGTGTGTGTCTGCACGAGTCCAGGTATGAGGGCACGTGCATGCATAGGAAAAGTGTGTGTGCGAATGTTTTGACTCCGGGGCAGATTGGATGCTGATTACAGGCGAGGAGAAAACAGAACAATGGAACCCACGGAGTGTCTTCTAATTATAGAAATAAATAAGTCAAGAAAAATAAACCAGGAGTTCAAATAAAACGGTTAGACGGCGATAAAATGATTTCTTTTTTATGATATGCAAGACGGCGCAAGCTGCAGCCAGGCGTCAAAGCTCACGAGACGAGGAATTGAAAATCCCAAGTCATCGTTGATTTTTGAAAACCCGCCGCTCCGCTTCTTCACGAGACAGTCGTGGGCGGGAAACTGCAACCGCCGCCTTCACCAACCAACCAACCCAACAACCGCCAAACCCATTGGTCAGTAAGGAAAGAAAGTCCCCCCCCGTCACTGGCTGACTTTGTCCGTGGCCGGTCAGACATGTGGTCTGAAAACGGCTCCCGAGAGAATCTGGATTTAGTCTCGATAAAACATATTTTGAACCGTAAGACACAAGAATGTCACCGTATTCCAAACACAAGCTGATTTCCCAGCAGGATTTTTTTTTTTTTCCTGATCCCACCGTTGATCATTGTATCCTTCTTCTTATTCTTCGTTTCAGAGTTAGTTTAAAAAGAGTGGTGGTCTTGTGGCCACGGCGTGCCAGGCTAACGCACACGCGCGCACCGGCACTGGGGTCCCATGCCTCCCAGGCCCTCTCATCTCCCGGGCCCTCTCATTAAGGCTAAAAAGAGGATCTCTCTGGCACAGGCTCTTCTTTGTCCAAAGCCTAGATGCCATGACTGGTGAGGGAAAAAAAAAAGAAAAAAAGAAGAAGAGGAAGTGAAATGAAGAGGAAGTTGGTTGGTTGGACACCTTTTGGAATTCCAGGCGCAGCTGCGACATTCAAGATGCTTTTCTGGGATTGTTTTGCTGGAAATAGATCGCTAATTGTTTTCAATGTCATCATTAAGCCACCACACACACACACACACACTCACACACACACATATATGTGGAAAGCAGCTTTTCTCAATGCACACCACGTGTCACCAGGTCTCATTTTCCAAGGTTCGGACGTCTGGATCCTTGTCGGTGGCTTCGATTGAATCAAGTGTGATCTAAACGGACGAGGGCTCCGGTGTGTTTGTGTTCACCAGGCCCACGGCCACGCGGGTCACAGCGGCGGGGCCCGGGACGACCGCGACGAGCTGGAGCAGCAGAACCAGGTGCAGAGCATGCTGCCCGAGACCCACGGCGGCCAGAGGAAGTGGCCCCACCCTCAGCATCGCTCGCCGGGCGTCCTTCCGCAGCCGGAGCCGGAGGAGGAGACCAAACCCTTCATCTTGGATTTCAAGGACCTCCCGGACCTGACCAACGCAGACATCGACTCACAGAACCCCAACATACAAGTGAGAACCGGGCTGACGTTTTAACAATCCAGGGTTTCTTTAAAAATTCGTCAAAGGTGCGTTGTTGCTTCCAGGAAGCGGGGATAATCGATTAGCACCGAAAAAGCTAAAAATCATAAACGATGTAATCAATAGGAAACACTGTTGGATCTCCATAAATGCATCAGTACATCAGGTTGGATTTGTTTTCCAGCTGATGCTAATGCTAATGGAATGCATTGTGGGCTTTGTCACTGTCTGCTCACCTGCACCGATCAATAATCAATATCAATCAGTAATTGAGCTACAAACTGACCAAGAACGGGAAACCAGATATCAGCACAGCCTTGTTTGAGGGGGAATTTTATCTAAGTATTCATTTTTTTTTAAATCTGCAGTGCAGATGATGTGAACTGGTCTATTTAACTTTAAAAAAGCTGTCTGTACTGATTCTGTAATTCAACTCCCAATAACCGCATGAAGATTCTTCTTTCCCCTATTGCCCGGTCATCACATCACATCACCGAATAAAGAAATTGAACATTTTCGGCAGCTTCGGCATTCATACACGACGCGAAGGTTATTTCCTGACGGACAGATTGAAGCTCAACAAGGAAGGGGAAGACCGAGAACAATTTGGGCAAGTAACATAAGCTAACGGACCAACCCAAGCGACAACCAGGCATTAAGAGATGCAGATCACCGATGCATCCGCTTCATCGGACGAACCCAAGATAGATAGCTAGATAGACGTTGCAGGGGTTTGCTCTTTTTTTGACTGCAGGACCACTTTTCGTTTTTCAAACTGAGCGACAGGCCGTACCTTTGGGAGTGGGGACTGAAGTACATGATGTAGCCTGACGTCTCTTTCCATCGTCCTACTTTTTAATTCAGATTCAGGCTTTTATTTTAACCAGCACATCAAAATCTGATGGTAATTTTGTAGCGGAAATTCTCGGTGCAGCTCAGGTTGTTCATTAGCATTGCATTCAGGTTCCTCGCACCGGCCGTTCTGGAAGAAAAAGAACTGGGTAACACCAGCGTCTTCCTGCCGTCGGAGGGTCGGATGCTTTGTCTCGTTCGAGGAGGGTTGAAACTCACCCAGTTTGATGCAGTTGAAATTCTTCTTCTGGACGGGACTGTGATTCCTGCGCAGCTTCTTCATCACCGACTGAAAGAGGACACGAAACCAGCTGAGGTCAAACCTTTAGCAATCACAGATTCCATCGCAGAGAACTCGGTGCAGCTCTGAGTCCAGCAGGTCACTGCATTCCCTCGCAAGCCAAAGGGCTTCCTCCATCATCGCTGGTGTGGGGAAATGATCTGTTTGTCATATGTTTTGCTAATCTACTCATTAAAAGTTAATGGATAAGTTGCACTTGTGCTAATAGTTGTGAGTTGACTGTTTACCTCACAGCTCGTAGCATAGTTAGCATGCCAAAGGTGCCACTACCTATTCATCCCTGCACTTTCCTCTCCTATGACAAAGATGTCCCTGGACTCATCGGTCATCTAAAAATTATTTCGCGGCTCGCTTCTTGTTGAAAACCCGATCGACTGTTGATCTGTCCAGTTTGTTTCTCCGCCCATTTTCTCGAGTGGGGCGACGCCCATCAGAGGTCAGGTCAAGGAAAGGAGAGGGACTTGACATTAGCAAGAGGCCTGGTGTCTTTCTGGCGCGCAATCTGTTGATAATTGAGTGCCCCAGGAAAGAAAAGTGATGAGTGAGTCGTACAAGTGTAAATGTCTTTTAGGGCTGTGGTCGACGTGAATCCCTGCGGGCCGGAGAAAACAACATGGCAGACCTAAGTTTGCCCACTTCTGGTCTCGTGGCTCCCACGGTAGCCCGGCGGCATCGAAGATGACTCATGGAAGTAACGGGAGTTGGTTTGGCAGAATAAATGCTCATCTGTGCGACGTGACGGGGCGGTTTGGTTGACTAGATGCTCACGCTCACGTCTGACTGGCTCACGCAGATCCAGGGAGAGGATTAACTCCTCCGAGGAAGATTCGAGTTCGTGAGAGAAACCCTCGTAACTCAACCGGAAAAGCTGCGCAAAGTTAATTTTGCAGATCAGATATTTTTAGGCAAAGAGACTTTTCTAGAACTCAGTCAAGTGAGCTACTTATTGGTGTATTTGCGGTACCACTGATGCCAAACTGTAGATTTTTTTCTCAAACTAAAAACGGACCGCTTTTGCTGTCCATAAAGGTCACCATCGAGGTGGTGGACGACTCCCAGATGGAGGTTGAAATGGATCTGGCCAAGAGGCAAGACTGGCTGCCGTCCTCCTCCGCGCCCTCCTCCACTGTGGACTGGATCGGAGGAAAGAAGCTCTTCTGGCCCCTCTTCTGGAGTTACACCGACTCGGATTCCAGCGAGGACGGCAACGGCCGGTTAGGTTTGGAGGAGACAGCCGAGGAGGAGGAGGAGGAGGAAGACTACTCTGTGGACTATGGTAGTGAGGAGCCCTTACCGAGCGGAGTGGGAGGAGATTGGGACAGTCACTGGAATGAAGGCTGGGATCCGGTGCCGATCTACTACGGTAAGCTTTGCCAAATATCACGCTGGCCGTCAAAAATGCCGTCCGAATTTGTATCACATTTTACCAAGACGGCAATGAAGAAATGTCACTCTAAAATAGACCAAATAGGAAGGGAAGCGACAGAGAGAGAAGAGGCGAGGGAGAAGCTGCATGACAAACAGTCAGAGGGAACCAAACAATGCCAGCATGCGAGGCGGCATGAGCACTCGACCATCAGAACATTGCAGGCTCTGGTCACTTTGAAGTGAACGCTGGTCGTGCTGGTCATGGAAGCCTGCCTTTTGAAGATGGGTCTGATGCGCTCGCTAATGGCAGCGTGAGGCCAGCACTATTTTCTGGGACAAAACAGCCCTGGGCTTGTGGACAATTAGAGGGCAGATTGGGAACACAGACAGACAGGGGCCATTCCGCCGGCCCTTTCATCCTTTCCTGGGACCCCATGGGCCCCCCCCAGAGCCTGGTGGCCCTCGCTGCCCTTTGCGGCTTGGCCTTTTGAGCCCGTTCAAGAATGTCAGGGGGTGGGCTTTCAGGGTTCTGCATAACTTTTACAGCTCTCTTTCACCTCTTAATTTTGCCCTTCTCCGAAGGGAAAACACTGCGCCTTTTAAGACTGTACTCTGTGATGGAGCCAGTAAATAATGAGAGAGCAAAAATGAAGGTGTGCATGTTTAGAGGGGTAAAAAAAAAAGGGGGTGGAGGAGACAGAGTAGTGGGCGTGAGCAGCTTGAGAGTTCATTCTTTTCTTTCCCATGAATGCAAAATCGACGCCGCTTGTCAATCTGGACCCGCCTGGCCAGCATCGCGCTTAAGTTTGCAGCATCATTTCACAATCCGCCGCCGGACGTCTAAAAGGGACTACCCCCCCCCAAAAAAAGGCAACGTGGCTCGCGGGCCGCTTTTGAAGCCTCACCGAGCGTAAATCAATCATGTCTTCCATGGATTCTTCTGTAATTAAGACTCCCCTGAGATGTCATTCCTGTATGGCCACATTGCGCGCTGGCAACGCCCTCAAAGTAAAATTGGGCGATTCCTCCAAGCTGGTATGTCTGCGCCCGCCCAGCCTTTAATCAACAAGAACTTGTTTGCAGTGTTATTAACACTACAGGGGAAGGCAGTGCAGAGGCAGGCGGCCACAGCGCAGCCTCTCTCTCTCTAATTTTAGTGAAGCCGTTTTAAAAATATACGGGCTTGCATGGGAAATGTTATACTAGAAGAATATGGTCATTTATGTGAATTAGACTGTCTGGGTACTGTGAAAGCTTATTCTGGGCTTGTGAGAGCTGCATTCTGGCAACACAAAAAGATTTCCCACAGGCTGGCAGGATTCCACCCTTATGTTTATACGCCAATCAGCCATAACAGTATGTCCACTGACAGGTGATGCGGATAACCCTGATTATCTGGTCACATGGCATCTGTCAGGGGGCGGGATGTGGTTGGTATCAAGTGAACATTCTGTCCTGGAAGCAGGGAGAAAGGGCCGACGGGATGATTCCAGTGTCTTTGATGAGGGCCGGATTGGAGGAGCATCTCCATCCACAGGTCTAGGGCGCGGGTGTTCCCGGTCTGAAGTCAGTTCAGGGTGGCCGTGCCATCCACTGTCCACCATCGGAACATCTGCAAAGGGCACGTGAGCATCATGACTGGACCGCAGAGCAACGGAAGATAGCTCAGATGTAGCACGGGAATCCCTTTTTGGGGAGAAAAAGGCACCGGTCAGATGCTTCGGTCAACGTTCTACCTCGCGTGCATGTAACGCTGACGGTAAACCGCCTAGCTGAACACCGTCGGTCGCAGATGTTGCGCGACACGGAAACGCCGTCCCTCCACGGCCTCTTTCAGCATACTCATCCACTCGGCTGAACTGCAAGAAAGGTTCAGGAGTGGTTTTGAGGTCTCAGTCCAATAGAGAGTCTGTGGAAAGTGCTGAGCAAACAAGTCTGATCCACGGAGGCCCAGAACCTCACAACTTACAGAACTTAAGGGATCTACTGCTAATGTCCTGGTGCCAGATACCACAGCGCACCTTCAGAGGTCTAATGGAGTTCATGTCCCGTTGGGTCAGAGCTGTTTCTGCAGCAGAAGACTTTCGCAATATTACGCAGAATGTTTTGGTTGATCGGTACGATCACAATCAATCTCAAAGAGCTAGCGTGTTGAAAAAAAACATCCCCGACTTTTCTTCTTCGTACTTCTGATAACATGACCGTTTCAACGCAGTTCCAGTTCAAAGCTGAGGTTGAGGATTTTTTATCTTATTTATTTTTGAATGCTCCTGCAGAGAAGGAGACAGAGAAGTGGACTCCCTGGTCTCCCTGCTCCGTCACATGTGGTAATGGAGAAAAGAAGAGAACCAAGTCCTGTGGCTACTCCTGCACTCTGACTGAAGCCTCGAGGTGTGACCTGGAGCCTTGTCCTGGTGAGATTTGAAAAAGAAAAAAAATAATATGGAAATTCCAAGCTTCGGCTCCAGTGCCAAGATATCTTCATGCCTCGAGGAATTCGATTTGTTGTTATTTTAACCACTTCCCTCCCTGCAGGTGAGGTCAACACTGTGGCTGAACCTTTCCCCTTTGAGATGGAGAACGGCACAGAGCCATTTGGGACAGGTGAGGCTTTTGGAGGAGGGGTCATCAGTACCGCACCTGCTTCATACCGCTACTCCACTATCTACTGTGCACTCAGCTACCCCATGAGGCCCATTTGGTGATAAGACTACGTATGATTACTGATTGTTTACGATACGACAACGTCGGACTGTCTGGCGCAGATTAGCAATTAGTGATTCCGTATAGAGTTATTTGGCCTTTGCTCCAAAGTTTAGTAGGGATAAGACACATTTACACGGTGTCACTGTGGTCTTTCCGACAGACGTGGACAGTTGCGAGAAGTGGCTCAACTGTAAGAGCGACTTCCTGCAGAGCTACCTGCACCAGGTGCTGTCTGAGCTGCCCAGCTGCCCCTGCTCCTACCCGTCGGAGGTGTCGTACGCCGTGGTCAGCGTCTACGACGACACCCACGGCCGGCTCTTCCGCTGGCGCGACGCCAGCGACTCCAAGGAGCACCTGGACATCTACAAGCCTTCGGCGTGCAACTGCATCCGCTCGGTTCTCTCCGGCGACGCGTCCACCCTGGCGGCGCAGCACTGTTGCTACGACGACCATGGTCGGCTGATCACGCGGGGTAAAGGCGCCGGCATGCCAAACCTGATCAGCAACGAGTTCTCGCCCGAGCTGCACTTCAAGGTGGACGTGCTGCCTTGGATCCTGTGCAAGGGCGACTGGAGTCGCTTCCACGCCGTGCGCCCGCCCAATAACGGGCTGAGCTGCACCGCGAACCCCCATGAAGACATATTCATGAACGAACTGGAGGAGGCCAGGGAGTACTAAGGGACAGTTGCCAAAACTATCACGTCCAACAAAAATCCCGAGGTACAATCCCAGTTTGGGAGGAGACCTTAAAACTCGTGTTATACCCCGTCTCAAGCATGCATTGGCCATTTATGATTTTGCGAAGCAACTCGGAGGCGACGCGGCTGACTCAGATTAGGACTTAGCTGGAATTGAGCGGGCGGAATTTCAAGAATGGGTAAAAAATGGCTCCTCCATTGCTTTCCATGCAGCTACACGTCTGGAATGATAACGACAACATGCTCTTACTCTTTAAAGTCAGCGTCCGCTAAACACCCCGTCTCCCTGGCGGCTGTTCCGACGGGCTCGCGGAAAACTTCTGCTCAACAAAAAAAAGTACGCAAAACTATTGTACTTCTTTTCAGAGTTTGGCCAAGTTCAACAAAGATGACAGTTTCCCAAAACGATGCTGCTACAGTTTCTCTTCAGGTGTTAAAAATGCATGGAATGAGCAGAAAGTACACAAGTTAATCCAGAAGATGCCACATCAAGTCAGAGCAATGTGTAGTTCCACTCGCTAAAACAAACAAATAGTTGTGTATCGGGATTGCGAAAGAATCTAAATAGGCTTTGAGATGCTGATATCAACGGGGTCAAATGTAGCTTTTGGTCAGTAACAGTACAACCGCATTTACATCAGTTCTTGATATTTTGTCACTTCCTCATACTTCTTACAGCCTGGCAAATATCTAATCTGGGTGCCAAAGAGTTCAAAATCCGACCATCGGTTCCTGTGTGACGCGTCCTCAGTCTCTGCATGTAGGAAATAATAAGCTGTATAACGAGCAGACTCGCTCGTAGTTTTCTCTCTACAATATTCTCAGGGGGACTAACTGACCGTGATCTTTTGTTTTCTTTTTCTTTTTCCTTTTCTTTTTTTCTTTTTTTTTGCCGAAACAGTGATGCGCTATTGGACTTAATCCAAAGTGTACCGGGGTAACGATACATCGGTGGGCATCGGGTTTTACCATCAGATCGGAATCATGAACAGGTAATGCTTTTGCGCAGTATTAGAGCAGTAAAACAACAGAGACAAACCTTAGAACTGGTACAGTGTGTGATTTTCATTGCTGTTTGAGCTTTGGATTTTATGGTAAGTGAAGGTGATTGGATTGAGAGGACAGTCCCATTCCAAGAAACGGCTCTGACCACGCACTATGCCGCCGACTTGCGATGATCCCCCATGATGAAATGATAGGATGGACGACCGGTAGCCTCATCGTGGACAAAAGTCTTCGAGCACACATTCCAGTGGTCGTATGAAGTTTGGTGGCATTGGAGTTTCTGAAGTAAACTACTTTCCGGGGTTGTCTGTCAGGCGGATTCGCCAACAAAAATCGCCCCTTTTACAATGACCAGTCGGATATTCTTGCAAAAAACAAGCGCCTGCTTTAGCTAATCTGTAAAATACGACCTTCAGAAAGGTAGCCCGAGCCGAGTGTTTTCTTCCAAAACTACCTCATCTCTGATTATTTCATGAAATGATGAGCTCACGAATAAAAACCGTCAGAAGTACGCCGCAGAGGCTTTTTAAGATACATTGCTCGGCCTACAGGCCGACTGATGTCACTGCCGTTTACTGTGCTGAGCTATCAAGCAGGAAGTGGCTCCATCTGCTCCATGGTGCATGTACAGAGGACCAGGGCATTTATTTTTATTATAGGGAAAATGAAACATTGCTAAAAGTTGGTGTTTTCTCCAAACCGTTGATATATTAGAAGGTTTAAACAATATTTCAGATTCGTCCAAGTCAGTATGTCGTGGAACTACAGCTCCGGAATCAAGGCGGTACTTTCTAGACACCTTGACGTTTTTCAGGATTTGTCCTCTCTGTCCAATCCGTTTCAAACCATCCGTTTTCTTTCAGGAATTCCAGCTGCTTACATCACATTTAAACTTTGGACGGAAAAAATAAAATCACATTTTATCGGAAGGCACTTTATTTAAGATATATTTTACGAATGATTTATCAAAGTATACTCATGTTAGCCTTTGGTCGATGATGGTAATATTGTGAAGGGAAATGCTGCATTGTCCCACGAAGGAAGATCTTTCGAGTGTTCTGTCAAGGAAACAAAAAAAAAGCATGATCTTTTTGTGATTTCTGTATCTAGTATCACATATATATGATTTCGGAATCTAGTATTACATATATGGTGTTGTACAGTATTTATTTGTCTGTTCTCTCGCGCTCTTTTTTTTTTTTTTAAGTTTGGTGAAGCTTTGAATGTGGTGCACTTATCGGACTCAGAATTGAAGGCACCCGTCAATCAAAAGGGAAAAAGTTGAAAAAAAAAAAAGTTGCCTCATATCCACTTCCTGCAGCAACAGGAAGTCCATGTGTTTTTGTTTTTGTGTTTTTCCTGTGACGTACCGCAGTGCTCTATCCAACTGTTGTTGCTGGAGAAGTATTAAAGACTTTGCACAGACGCCGGTTGATACTTTTGAACGTGTGTTTTACTCTGATTGGTGGAGGGAAGTGGTGTGTGTGTGTGATTTGAGGGTCCATGTATAAAAAAAATGTATTCGAAAGGAAAAAATTCCAAGAAAATTAAATATTTGAAAATGAACCAAAAATTCAGAATTAAAAAAACTGAAATATTTTGAATTATTTTAAGTTTTTTTTATTTCTCTTTCTTTTTAGCATTTTTCAAAAGGGCTAATCTGCTTCAGTAGCTAATCATTTGGCACTAGTACTTACAGTGTGTTAGTTTCTGACTTTGTGAATGCATTATGATTTTTTTTTCTTTTTAAATTTGACTTTTCTACAAAGATCACACAGGGATATTCAGCCTTCCAATGAGCAAGACAGAAAAAAATTCTTGAAAATGTGACAGACACAAACTGATGCCAGTGGGTTTCTGGTCAAACAGGAAAAGACAAGCTCTGCTTCTCCGAATTGCTGAGAAACATCAGCCAGCAGTCGGGACTTGGATCTGTCCGGTTTGTACCCTGATTTAATTTCAGGTAATTTCGCACTACGCTCCGTCTTCGAGGGATTAACCTCAAAGGAGATTAGAAATTAAGATGCCAGTGCGAGTTCACCGCTCAGATCTTCTTATTTCCCGCGATGGATGAAGGCCGCACTTCATTTGCTGACCTGAGATGAAGGAGAGCAAAAAAACAAAAGAGACACGCTCTGTGTTTAAAACACCATGGCGCATCAAAAGGGCGCATAGTTGTGCTGCGAACATCTGAAAATACTTCAGTGTCGGCTCCAGGAGTGAGCGATAAAGAGCTTGGTGGGTCCACCTCGGTCCTCTGGTGGTTCCCTGAGCCGACTGCAGATAAGCGCGGCGTGGAGGGGAGCCAGACACATGTTGACCACATGGCCTCTGCAGAATAACAGATAAATAACCGCAGATGTGCAGACAGAGCGGGAGGGGGGAAGGAGGGGCGGCACATAAAAGAGAAGGGAGGCTTTAAAAGCCTTTTGGCCGAAAGATGTTATCTGACATATTTCAGTATTGAGTTAAAAGAATAAAATGCGCTTGACAGCTCACCCCGACCGGGGGGCTGAGGGAGGCCGACGCAGAACCAATTACGACCGAAAACGCGGTAGTTCAATCCCGGATATTTTACTTTGCACACAATTTACTCTGTAGACAAGATTGTTTTGTTTTTCTTCCAAGACTGGCGCGGTCCCGCCAAGCGCTTGGCGGCCGCGGATCCACCGACTGTTACAGGAACAAGAACACCTTCAGGAGGATCTTTCACGATGAGCGCAGACGAAGGAAGTCGCGGACGCTAAATGCGCGCGCTGCCGCCTGCAGGTTAGCTAAAACGCAAAACAAGCCCTCGGTCTGCGTCAAGGACGGGAAGGACGACCCATTATCCTCCGGACGACTTGGCTTGTTAAAGCTAACAGCGTTAAAGCTAACAGCCTTGTAGTTAGCGCTGATGCTAACAAATCAATGCGCTGCGCAGCGCCACGCAAACAAGCGCAGTCAACGCAGCACACGACTGGGAACACGGGCATGCAAGCATTTCACAATCTCGATCATTTTATAAACCAGTAATCATTCTGGGTCAGTGCAGTTTTGTTCTCACTCACGCGAACTTTTACGTGCATTTCATTGCCGTTGCTCGAGGGCTGGGAGTCGGCGCCGAGACCCCGTCGCTCCTCCCTGTGACCGGACCGAGTGCGTGTCAGTTCATTTCTTATCGGAGCCGTAATGAGGAAATTACAGAAATTCTTTCTCTTTAATCGCGTGGGAGGCAAACACTCCCAGAATCCGACAGCTAAAAAAGCAACGTCGGCTGAGGATGAAAGTTTTTTTTCCGTTTCCCCGGGTTTCCACTCTCTTTTGTGCAAACTGACAACGGGCTCTCGGGTTTCTCTCGGGGGCCTAATGTTCCCTCAGCGACTGAGCCATAAACCCTGCGTCGGGCTAAAGCGTGTTAACAGAATATTGAGCTGGGAGATCCAGAATATGCGGTTGTCTCAGTTTTCTTTGATGATTTACGGGATTCTTCACGTCAGATGGAATATCACACGTCTGTTTTGATACCTCTCACACTTAGGACAGAGGTGAGCAAACTAAGGCCCCTGGGCCAATTCCGGCTCGTAGGATGGTTTACTCCGGCCCGCAGCGAGTCACATCAACTATAAGCCAATAAGATATTCACAATTAAGCGTTGCCGTGAAGAAGGAAACCGATATTTGGAATACGAACTATGCCAGCAGCTGTCACCTGAAGAAAGAGCTGCTAGCACTGCGAGGTTAGCTGCTAACTCAAAGGCTCAGCCATGATGATTTATTTGTCTGTCTACCATTCAAGACGCCGGCAGAAAAACAAGTCACAGTGAAACCTTGACTTACGAGCACCTTGACTTACGAGCGCATCAACAACGATTTTTCCGAGATACGGCCCTTGGCTCAGTGGATTCTCTGCTTTGTGATATGAGTGGAGATCTGAGTTACGAGCAAGCGGGATGAGTGTCGAACACAAACGTGGCTGCCGCTGTCTGTGTAGTGATGTTTAAAAACAGTCGGGTGCGCAGCCTTCCACCAGGTAGCCCAGAGAAAATCATGGCAAAGCATGAGCAAGGTGTCCGTGTTGTGGACGTCCTTGAAGAGATGGAGAAGTTGTTGTTGGTGAGATACCGTGACCAAGAGCATCATCTGTGAGAAGATGCAGGAGACATTTATGGGGATTTGGTGCAGCAGACGGCGGGACCGTCAATGGACGAGGCGTCGGAAGAGTCATTCAAAGCCGAGTTGTGGATGGTTTGACCGTTTTAAAAAGAGGACCAGCGTTCACTCTGCCAGGAATTGAAGTAGAGCAAAAGTGTAGCAAAGTGTGCAAGTTACATTTCGCGACACACATTGTAGCATTAAGTGTGTGTGAGGAAGGTAAGTTCAGCGATAGAACACCAAATGAAAATCTCCGCTGCCGATCTCCTACTCCAATGGCGACATCTTCGTCCGATCTTCATGGAAAATACACTTGAACAAAAAAAAGGCTTATTTTTTAAACTGTATAACTGAGTTACGACCTCGGTCATGGAACAAATTAAACTTAAGTCACTGTAATACTTACTTACTTACTTACAAATTAGCTAATGAGCAACTCGTAGCAACAAAGGAGGAGATCCGGTGACATGCCGGACGAGCAGCACGCGGGATTCTGACCAGCAACACTGGTCCATTTAAATCCATCACTGTCAAGTTGTTTTATGATTTGTACTCATTTAAAAAACTAGGAAAGTGGAAACAGACTTCGAAGATTTTAGACTTCCTAACTCCCCTCCAGAGGTCCGGCCCGCTGCCCAGTTTGACAAACTAAATGTAGCTCTGCAGCCAAAAAGTTTGCCCACCCATGACTCAGAAGGAGGCGTGGATCTTTGCGGCACAGGTTACGGCGTCTTTGAAGGATGGGAGGGAGACAGGGGATTAATGCAGATTATCTGGATTAAGCGGCGGGGACGCGAAACCTAGAAATCTCCAGTGTCGGGGCTCTCTCGCTGTGAGGCGGTGGGACAAACCCCGGGGGGTGTCAGCCGACAGCGCGATAGAGTAAACGCAGCCTGCCTGGAAGCGATAAAATCCTCAGTCATCCGAACGCTATCTGGATGCATCTCTGCGTCGCGGCTGCGAAATGAGCCAAAAAAGGACACCGATCTAGAATCTGGCGCGGCGTGGGTCGGGCCGGGGGGGAAGGGGGGGACTCCCACACTGTCAGCGTTGCTGTGATCCACCCCTTGCTCCTCTCCGGCTCCGTTGTCTTATCCAAATATGGTCAGCCGCGGTTGAAAAAGACGGGAAAGCGCGGTGCCAAGCGCTAGGACTTCAAAGCGAAGCGGCGCCGACCGTCGGACGGAGGCCCGGCAGCCGGAGTCGATTGTTTTAGCGGACGGCCAGACGCTCAACAAGACACATCACCGTCCAAACGACGTCCAGTAACAGCCCTGCTCGGAACAGAGTTCACGCTTGGAACCATACGCTTGTGTAAATATCGGCGACTTGTTTTATCAGGCAGGAAGAATAATCATCCTTATAATCCCAAAAGTACGGGTAAATATCCTGGGGGAAATCTGGAAGACCGGCATTCTTTGGATGAACCGGCAGGGCTGTGAAGTTTTTGTTTGTTTTCGGTCCCGTTTCGGTGGGAGCCTTAATTTTCCCCTCCCGCCCCCCGATAATGCAATCAAAGGATCAGGAAACACAATGCCCGTGGACGTCGGCGCGGCCCGCAAACAACGGAGGAGGACTCAGGTGGCAGCCGGCCAGCCATAACAACATCAAGCGGCCTCCGGCGTTTACACAGAGCCAGGCCAAAAAATACCATCGCTCCTTCTTTCTTCAGGAGCGTAGACGAACGAGGTTTGCATCAAAGGGAACAAACAGGTGTGGGAGCATCGCTAGAGGTGGCTGCCACCACCGGGAGGAGGCGTATGAGTGCGTGAGTGCGTGCGTGCGTGCGTGTGTGTGTGTGTGTGTGTGTGTGTGTGTGTGTGTGTGTGTGTGTGTGTGTGTGTGTTTGTGTGTGATCAGATCCTGGAAATCTCTGGTTGTCCAGTTGCAGGTTGTCTTTGAGGTCGGAGAAGGGGAAGCATACTGTTATGACTTCAACACAAATGACACTTACTGTTCACTGATAAAAATGTGTGCGTTTGTGTGTTCAACACAAAATTGTGTGTGGGTGTGTGTGTGTGTGTGTGTGTGTCTATGGAAGGGGAAGCTCTGATTTTCCACAGGGGAAGCAAACTTTTTATAGCAACAGTCACACCTGTTGTTATAAGAAAGAATAGTCCAAATATAACTTAATGCTCGTTCATTATCAAATTCATTTTATTTTATTATTGTATAATCAGTGGCAAAAATATAATAAATAGGCTTGGGTTCAGTGACTTATTTTTTAAATAAAATGAAATGTATTTATTTTGCAAAAAAAACTCAGATTGATCGAAAACAATTATTATTAATTGATTAATTATCATTAATTTAATTCATTAGTTATTATACTAAAACAAGGTAAGATGTGATCACATGTCTTGTTTGATGATCCCAAGACACTTACAAATATGATCACCAATATTGCTTTACCCTTAAAGAAATTATATTAACAGCCGAAGCTGGTTCTTTATTTTACTACATATTTATGAGAATACGTTTAAACCAATCTGTGTATTCGATTTGATGTCATAAAATTTTAATATCAGGGCTTCATGTCCAGACCCGAACTGTTTATCACGTGATTCGGATCAATTAAAAAAAAAATCTGAAAGGAATAAATAAAGATGAATGCAAAACTGAGATCATCGTTTAATAATAGAAAAGAATGAGAATTGTGGCGGCAATTCAATCATATATTAGTGCACATCAATATGTGTAGAAAAGCCATTGAGGCGTCTGTACTATGAGTGACCAGCTGACATGCAGATGTTTCCAAGCAGAAAGCCGCCCATATAAAACCAGCACAAACTTTTCAGTCTTTCTAAAACCCACGGTTCTCGAACCGGGGCCTCCAGGGGACACCTGTCACCGACTTCCTCTTTTGATTTGATTGGCGGTCGGGAAACAGCTTTTGGGTGCATTTTCACCACCCGGCGGACCTGGAGTGTGGACTCAGAAATTTCTGCCCCTCTTAAGAAGGCGCAGAGGCCCCACGTGGTCGCACTGAGAATCGCATTGGCCTCCAGGGGTCCCCTGGAGGCCCCGGTTCGAGAACCGTGGGTTTTAGAAAGACTGAAAAGTTTGTGCTGGTTATATATGGGCGGCTTCCTGCTTGGAAACATCTGCATGTCAGCTGGTCACTCATAGTACAGACGCCTCAATGGCTTTTCTACACATATTGATGTGCACTAATATATGATTGAATTGCCAAACTTTTCAGTCTTTGGGTGCATTCAAAACTGAAAGGTTTCCAGGGGACCCCTGGAGGCCAATGCAATTCTCAGTGCGACCAGGTGGGGCCTCTGCGCCTTCTTAAGAGGGTCAGAAATTTCCGAGTCCACAATCCAGGGCCGCCTGGTGGCGAAAATGCATGCACCCAAAAGTTGTTTCCCGACCGCCAATCAAATCAAAAGAGGAAGCCGGTGGCAGCCGGGCAGTTTGCACCTTCACATTCAAGTCTGGCTTTTTACTTTTTAACATTCCAATCCAGGTAATTCCCAAAAGTTGCTCGTCTTTCCCCACCTAACAACACCCCCGTTAGCATAACAACGCCCTTTCGACCCAGTTTCTGCCGTTCAACGGCGCCATTTACAGAACAAGCTATCGTAACCTAGACCCGCCCACAACCCTGGCAGTTATATTCGGAAAATCCCCGCAGGCCATAAGAACTGAAGAGGCATCTCGGATGATGGGGTGAAACATCTTCAAGTGAAGAAATTCAAGTCCAGTCGCCACGACAAGAAGATTTCGAGAACAATTCACCGTGACCCGGATGAACCTCCACAGACATGTTCACTCCAACTGTTTATTTACATCCGTGACGCCGATAAAATGGCGCCCTATCTGAAGGCCTGTACATGCTACACTGGAAGCGTAATTGTAGTAAGTGCTGCCCTTCGTGGAAGGCTGAGAAGTGATGGATGGTTCTCTCCTCCCTTGGGACAATGGTCTCGCTCCTCGCACAGTGCTTAAAGGCCCTTCGCCTTGGGCCACTGGAAAACTGTCAAGATTGTGATTGACACATCATGTAAGGCTGACAGACATCACTCCCACTTCACTTGAATCAGGAGCCGCCTGGCGCGCACCTCATGCTGCTGCCATGAAAACACATGGAAGTACCTCCACTTCATCGACAATAGCAGAACCGAGACAATATGATGATGGTGATCTCGAGTTTGGTTTCACCGAGACAAGTCAAATCAAGTCAAGTCAGATGGTGCCGAATCACAACAGAGCTGTTTTATAACGCCCTCCGTGTAGAGCAGGTCTTTAATAGCGTTAACAGAAACCCAACATTCCCCCCATGAGCAACCGGTTCAGAAGCCTTGGACAGATCCTGGCTCAATGTGGGCGGCCTTCTGCCTCGAACGGTTGGGGTAGAAAAAGAGAAAGCGAGAGAGGACATCGCTCCTGCACAGGTGGCGTCACGTGGGGCCGGAGGCAATCCCAGCTTCGACTGGAGGAGAAGCAGGACTCGTACTACCGCAGAGAGCGCAACCGCTACACTCGTGTGCGGTGTGGAGAGTCAAGTCGTAAAGTCGTGACTTTCTACCTGCGGGCAGCGGCCCGCGCAGGTGAACGCCTCAGGCGACCCTGGACGGAACGATCGAATCCGACGGGACGTGATTTCACACCCACTCTGTCAGCCAGTGCCCGGGGAAAAAAAAGATACCGAGTGCACAATCCTCACAGTTTCTTTTTATCCATGTGCGTCACTTGTGCGTCTACGTGTCTCAAACAATGTGACTCATTCGATCACCGCCTTCAACCCCCCCGTGGGTTCCTTTACCCCTCCGCCCACCTTCCACCCTTGGAGATTAGTGCAATTGTATTTAGGCTCCGGCAGCATCACCCGCCTCACCAGCCCGGGCGAGTGCACATCTGATGTGCACCTTCCTACGTAGTTGCACGCTCTGATTGGCAGTATCGATCCTATTTCCAGCCACGGAGGAGTTTCCTCGGCGTGGGTGTGGGTGTTGGGGGTTGATGGGTGAGGGGGTGAACTCTCGGGTGTGAAAGACGGCCGACTTTTTGTCGCCGAAGTTTTGAAAGTTGTTGGAGAGAAAAAAAAGAAGAGGTCATCGACGCACGACTATACGACGTGCGTCGATGACAGTGCACAAGGTTCGGATCCAGAGCGTCTCCTTTAATTATATACAGTTGTCCCTCCCTATAACGACGTTCACCTTTCGCGGCCTCGCAGTTTCGTGGATTTTTTGTGCAATTTGGATTTTTTTTTTTTTACAGGGTATTGTTATCTGCATTCTGATTGGCTATAGGACTGTAGACTGTTGTCAATCCAACTCCTCCGTAGCGTGTCTCTTGTACAGCACAGAATGCGTTCAGCTTGCCAATATGACAGATATCTTCCATCGCTAACAGTGTGACTGAAGCGTTGTATGTTTGTGAGTTTTCTCCCCGACAAAACCCACAATGTCGACGAAAAGTTCTGCACCGACAAAGGTGCTGCGGTCGCACCCAAAAGGCAGAGAAAGATGCTAACCAAGCTTCCTTTAGCATGTCCAAAGTTGGACTTGTGGACATGCTAAAGGAAGGTAGAAGTTACGCGGCTGTTGGGCGCCATTACGGAATAAACGAATCTACAGTTGGTTACACAAAGAAGGAGGAAAATAACAAAAGGACGACAGCAGCGATAAGTTTTAACAAAGATGCAAACAGGGTTGTAACTGTCCGCAACAAGACCATCATGCTTTAGCTTTGTGGATCAGTGACTCCAGGAAAAAGAACATGATGCTGGAAACCAACATCGACCGAGCAAAAGCTAAAAAGTCATTGTGAAAAATAAAGCTGACTGCTTTGCGGATTTTGCCTATTGCGGGTTATATTTAGAAGGTAACTCCCGTGATTAACGAGAGACCACTTCTTCTTCTTCTTTTCCTTTGGGCTTTTCCCTTCAGGTGTCGCCACAGCGAATCAACCTTCTCAATCTAACCTTATTCTCTGTATCCTCCTCTCTCACGCCAGCTACCTTCATATCCTCTCTCACTACAACCTTCTCTCGACCTCCTGCCTGGCACCTCCAATTCCAGCATCCGTCTACCAGAATAGTCCCTATCCCTCCTCTGTACATAACCCAACCAACTCAGTCTGGCTTCTTTGACCTTCTTTCCAAAACATCTAACATGGGCTGTCCCTCTGATGGACTCATTCCTGATCCTCTCCATCCTGGTCACTCCCAAAGAGCACCTCAACATCTTCATCTCTGCCACCTCCAGCTCTGCCTCCTGTCTTTTGTTCAGTGTCACTGTCTCCAAACCATACAGCATCGCTGGTTTCATCACTGTCTTGTCCACCTTTCCTTTCATTCTGTCTGATATTCTTCTATCACATAGAACCCCTGAAACTTTTCCACTGTCCACACAAGATCAAACTTGAATAAATATGTAAATGGAAAGTAAAGAATATGTATAATGATCATCATAGACAAATAAATAACAAAATGGATAACCATTAACTTCGAGGCCCCAGCGAGGATCGAACTCGCGACCCCTGGTTTACAAGACCAGTGCTCTAACCACTGAGCTATGGAGCCCTACGTCTACGCGTCACCGCGCCAAGATTATATAAACGCTGCCGGAAGTGAAGGACGATAGCTGCGTGGAAGAAGATACTACCTGGAAGAAAATGATAATAAAGGTGCGAATTCATCAGCCGACGACTATTTTTCGTCCCTGGACACGGAAAACCTGTGATTGACCGGCGATCGGTGCCCGTTAAACCCCGCCCCTCGGCCGATGGCAGCTGGGATTGGCTGCGGGCCACAACCGCGACCTTCAATATATATATGCGGAAGACGACGATGAAGATTTTTATCGTTCTTATCTTTGTTGATTTCACTGCATGTGTATAGCGTGCAAGTTTTATTCAAAAGACATGCGGAATTCTAAAATTGCATATTTTTTTTTTTTTAATTACAAAGAAAACAAAGGGAAAAGCCGAAAGGAAAAGAAGAAGAAAGAAGACAAAGAAAGAAAGGGAAAACACATTGATACAGCGGTGGGAGGGAGGGTTACCTAACAATCGGTATTCCGGATTTGTACATATTTCGGTCGGCGGCATGAATTATCAAGGATTGTGGTCGGAAATCTTGGCAGATTTGAAATCCTAAGCAGGCGCGGAGGGGTTTTTGTGCGCTTCTGCCTTCTGCCGGAAGAGGGTGCTGTTGCTTCACAACCGCAACCAAAACAACGCAGTGGAATTCTGGTCCCTCTTGTTAAATTCAATGCTATGTTATGCTGTGTATTCTTATTTCTCTCATTCAACTATATTTTTTATTTCTGATTTTTTTTTTTCTTCCCACGTACACGCTTTCTCTTAATTTTACACATTCTAGTTATTTCATGTGGGCAACACATGTCTCTCCATGTGTACGTGGGTTTTCTCCAGGTTCTCCGGTTTCCTCCCAAAGTCCAAACACATGCAGTAGGTTCAATAGAGACCCTAAATGGCCCTGATGTGTAATTGAGTGAATCATTTTTTTTTAAATTTCTTTACATGACGTGTGAATGAGAGCGTGAATGGTTGTACAACTCAATAAGACATGTTGATGAGTGAGTGAATGTTTGTATGTCTCCACATCACACGTGAATGAGAGAGTGAATGTTTGTTTGTCTTGTTTCGAGCGAGCGAATGGTCGTACATCTCTATATGACGTGTAAATGAGGAAGTGAATAGTCGTTTACGATATGCAACGTGTGAATGAGAGGGTGAATGGTTGTTTACCATATATTACATGTGAATGAGAGAGTGAATGGTTGTTTACTATTTATGACATGTGAATGAGAGAGTTAATGGTTGTTTACTACATATAACGTGTGAATGAGAGAGTGAATGGTTGTTTACTATATGTAACATCTGAATGAGAGAGTGAATGGTTAACAATATATTCCATGTGAATGAGAGAGTGAATGGTTGTACGTCTCTGTTATGGACTGGGTGAACCCCGCCTCTCGCTGGGAGCCGGGATGGGCTGCTGCACCCTGTGACCTTGAGTGCAGGATCAGCGATGTAGATAATGAATGCATGAATGAATGAATACTGATTTGATCACGTTTCCTATAATGTCCCCTCTGTGGAACTGATGAAGATCTATCTGATCTAAACTTATTTGCCAAACCCTGCTGTTTTTAATTATCCACCACACGGTTAAAAGAAAGATACTTTTTTAAACATTTTTTTCTCAGTTTTCTGAAGAGTCTATGACCTTGGCATGGCTGAGTTGAAAATATTTACACTAGCCCATACCGCCACCTGCAGGCCAGAAGAAGTGACACGGTTTGAAAACTGCCCTGGTTGAGCGGTCACGGTCGAGGACGCATCTTCTCGAAGAGGCTGTGTGTTGGCCAGACGATGTGTTCATGTCCCAGAAATGTTTATGATTGAAATCTAAGGTCATTTCTAAATCTTTTTTGATGTTCTTTCTTCTCCTCCTGATGGTCAAAGGAAAGGTTTTATCAAATTCTATTTTTTTTTCCCAGACACATCCTGCACTTGGATACATATTGGCACACAAACACACACACACACACACACACACGCACACTGATGACATTTCAGATGGAGAATGTTTGGGTCTCCTCATGCGGTCCGAGTTTTTTATTTGGTACCATATGTTCAGATTTTCTCCAAAATTCACATCATGGTAGTTTCAGTCGGCGGGTAATTGAAAGCAGACTCGGGAATTCTACGAACCGATTCTGGACACTGTAAGAGACTGTAATTCAATCCCACGGTGGGATCTTTTCAAATCTATTTCGAGTGACAAGACACAGATCCTGATCACAAGCCAAGGTCATTGTCACAGCGCCATCTGCTGGCCACACACCGTCACGCCGCATGTGTCAGGAGACGGCTGCAGGTAAAGGTATCTACAGCCCGGAGAATGACATGTTGCCAAAGATACACGAGGCGCTTGAATGAAGGAAAAAAAAAAAGAAAAATATGTTTCCCTCTTCTTGACTCAACCTGAAACCTAAATGTCCTTAAAAATCAGACATTTTTTGTAAAAGCATTGCTGTCACATCATTTTTAAATAAAGCTTCAATTTTACACGTCTGTTCTTTTTTTTTCCTTGTCCTTTTGGGTGTTGCTTTTGCCAACATAATGTCATATCCATTCATCGATCCTCCTCCTCATCATCATCATTTCCCCAGCGACTGTCTCATGTTGCAAGGTCCTCTTACAGTATCATATCTAAATTAAATTTGTCAATATTTACAACTACAAAGATGGACAAAACATTATTGTTGCGTTTTACTGATCTTACAGACATGAAGAAGCATCAGAAAAATACTGATCATTGGAATTTATGAAAATATAAATGACAATGAGTTAGAAATCTTTCGGACTGTATTGTGCTCAAAAGAGTCGGGGCTATTCCATCACCAGAAATTCCATGAGCAGCAATGTAGCAACAAAGTGCAGGGTGCAGACGGCGCCCCCGTTCTACGCCCCGCCAAGGAATCCGGCGGAGACGAGTATTTTAGCCAATATTTCATTTGAACTTTGCCTTTGCAATCAACTTCCCACAACGCAATTTACTGCAGGCTCTCCAAGAACAAATAGCTTCATTTGCAAGAGTGCAAATACAGCTGCGAAGCCGGCCGGCTGCATTTCTTGCTGTCACCAATCACTAGTTTTTCTCAAATTTTTGAGTGAATAACTTGGTGGTTTTGGCAATATTGATTTAAAAAAAAAAACAGCAAGCTTAACTCACAAGAATAGCCATTTGATATATCCAAATAAAACCTACATTCCAGCAATAAAATCACAAACATGTGAGGTGTCACATAACAACGAATCAAAAATAAAATATCAGCGATATACGTTTTGTAAACTTGAAAAGATTACTATAATTACCATGGTTATCATCGCAACACAAAATTAAGACAATGCAAAGTAAAGCAGTTGTCAAAAACATCCTTCACGCACATGATTATATAATTTTGAAATGTATTCACCTATGCAGAGGTTCTCTGGTGCGTGTCCTGCAACCCATAGTTAAAACAGGTCATCAACAGAGGTATCTGAAATTAAGTAAGTCAATAAATTCACAAAACAAACAGGAATTCTGACCAAAACTAACTGGCAATATAAATGACATGCAATACGAAAACTCAACATTAACATTCGGCAAGAACCAAACTATAAAACTGTAACCGCCCTCGCTATCAATCCAGGGAACTTTATTATGATAACTTTATTATGGATTTTTTGGACTGGACATGCAGTGACTCTTTTATTGGAAAGTGTTTTCCAGATATTTTATTCCCTGAGCATCAAAATCAAAAACATTTTAAATACATTTGATCAAGAAAAAAATCTCCAAACTGAGAACTATGTAGCTTACTTTACCTACATCCCCTAAGGCAAAAGAAACACACTTTAAAAATCTGCCGCAGCTACCCCTCAAGCGAGGTTACGCTTCATTATTATAGATTATAACTGGATATTTTGTGAAAATTATATTGAAATTGCGGTACATATATTTTTCTCATGTGAGAAAGTACATTGTTTGAGGGTTGAAATTCAGTTTCTCTCTTAAGAGATGACACAACATTTGGTTTACTGTTAGGAAACGAAAAAAAGATGCACCAAAGTAATACTATGCTGAGCCGAGTTCTTCATACACAAATACAGAATGCAAAAATTACCCCCCAAATTTTACTTTCCTTAAAAATGATTTTGAATTGTATAAAAACATCTTTGAAAGTTATGAAGAGACCTAAATGCCCCCCAAAAATCACTTTTTCAAGGAGGAAATTCCCTTAGATTCATTTAGCTGAATACACATTGTGATCCCCAATTTTTTATTAGCCTCTTAAATCATACATTTGTTTTCTTCCCTCTTCTACTCCTATTACTTTTGCAGTTATACAATTTTATTTGAAAACAAGATCCTTTTCATGTTCCCTCCTCTCGTCTGGATTTTATCGATGTATATTTCGATCGAGTCCTGTTTGTTTGTTCATGTTTTATAAGTGAAATAAAGTTGGAGGGTTACCATTGCCAGCAGCTCAGTTCTCACTGTCGCCTCTTTACGACAGCAGGCGCGCCTTTACGGCTTGTTCAAGGTTTTTATTTTGGGCCAGCAAGGCCACACAATCGTATTAACGCGGAACAGTGCGGAGGAAGGCCACAATGAATAATAAATTCAAAAAGTCAGTAAATGAATACGAGGAGTATTTTAAAATGACATCACATGGAATAAAACTGATGTTAAGGTTAGCGACCGAGCTGCTTCCATGCTAACACTCGCTTGAATGAAGCTGATATTCACTTGGGGTTGTGGGGCGCAATTTAAACATTGTCAAATCAGAAATCAATACAAGACATACAACTTAATGTAACATTATTAATATAAATACTTCAAACGGTGCTTTTTAAAGCGATGGAAAAACAATATAATCAGAGTTTGTACTTTTAAATGGTAAGGAGTTTTTTTGCGAGCCACTTTGTTGTAAAGTTACCTGTTTTCACCGCGCAGTGTTGACCAGGAAATGACGGCGAGTTATTTTCCAAGTAAAAGCAAACAGGAGGCACAGTGCGTCTTAAAAAGTTGAAACTGCCGATAAAGGTGCAAAAAAAAAAAAAAAAAAAACAGAAT